>CAUYQG010058160.1:0-10994 GCA_963574415.1 Tarsius wallacei
CCAGACTGGAGTGCAGTGGCCGCTCCCGGCCACCGCAGCCTCGACCTGCTGGGCTCCAGCGATCCTTCCGCCTCAGCCATCCATAGCTGGAACTACAGGCATGCGCTACCACACCCAACTAATTTTTTGATTTATTGTAGAGATGAGGTCTCACCAAGTTGCCCAGGCGGGTCACGAACCCGCGGGCTCAGGCATTCCACTCACCTCAGCCTCCCCAGGCGCAGGATTACAGGCTGAGCCACGAAGCCCGGCTTGTTTTACTCTTTTTGAACAATAATCTTAATTGTTAGTATAAAGCCTATATACATATCTTTATATATATATATAAACACATATATAAATATACACATCTCTACATTAATGTAAATGAGGGAGATCCCCCCAAAAGAAATTTATTTATTCAAAAAATATGTATTTATTCTTACATGTTTAAACTTCAGTAACCTTCAAAGTATTCTGTTTGTTGCAATGCATCTATTGAGATGCTTTTTCCATTGCTCCAAAGAGTTTTTAAACTTGTCAAAAGGATGCCTTTTAGTGCTTTTGTCATTTTGGTTTCACCTTTTCCACATCGGTAAAACGTTTCTCTTTCAGAACTTTTTCATTTGGAGAAACAAAATTAGATCGCTCGGAGTGAGAGTGGGTAAATAGGGAGGATGGGGCATGTAGGTCATGCCGTTTTTGGTCAAAAACTGCAGAACATTCAGGATGGTGTCAGCAGGTGCACTTGTAAATCAACCATCATGAAATGGGCAAACACAGTAAATCTCCAAAACAATGCACTGAAGAGCGGGACACAGCCTCTCATAACACTGATGCCGATGGGTTGCTAGAACACTTACCTAGTGAGGGAAGACTGTACTACAAGAAACCCACCCTCCAAAAAATAATTCTAGTTTTTTTGGGGGGTCCCCCTGATAATAAATATCTATATTATAAAATACATTTAAAATTCTGACTATATATCAGCCTTGACTTAGATATGTTTTGTTTGTCAATTTGAATATTTTAAAATTTGAATATAGACTATTTTTACTTGACAGACCTTAAATTTCTAATGAGAGGTCAGGCAAATATGCAAATACGCATAATACAAAGCTAAGATTTTGCATAGGTCAACACAAGGTGCTGTAGGACCTCTCTGGTAAAAGTGTGTGTCTCAGCATGGTGTGGTGAGGAATACTTCACAAAGATATCTAAGCTTCCTGAAGAAGGAATAAAAAATCTAACAGAGGTGTGGTGTGGGTATTCTCGAATATATTTAAAACTAATTAACAGTTAAATTATTAAAAGGGAGGAACTGCATTCATTGACAGTATTCTTTTTTTCTCTATTTTATATATTTCTGTATATCATACAACAAAGATCAAGAGGTTCCGTAAGTATGTAACTAACAAGAACTCTAAGTATTTGTAGAGTAAATTTAATGTCACTATATTTTCTTAGCGTCTTGCAGTTTGGAATATATGTTTATATGGCTTTTTATTCAATCTTCATATCAAATGATACACTTCTAAGTAAAGATATTAAGTAATTTCTCACTTTAAAATCTGCAGGAATAAAAGAATTTATTTTTCTACATGATTTGATGGTTTTAGTCAGAAATATTACTGTGATTGTGATTAAATGAATATTTTATGCAGAGTGACTTTTGTCTGTGTTTTCAGCTCATTTCTTTTTCTCTAAATATTCATTTATTTGGATGAAACTGCTTATCACTGAGTATTCATATTTTCATAAAATTCATAGTACAGCCTATTTCTGCAAGCACAAAAGCTAAATAAGACCCAAGTTAATGTTGATTGTGTGCTACTTATCTTCTCCTCAAACAATTTCAAAAGGTATTTTTTTCTCTTTTGTCTCTGGTTTAATGTCCTGTTAGTATTGTCTGCCTTATGGCAAGATAGAAGTAGTGAAATTTCTTCTTTCTCAAGAGGGATCAAGTATAACAACAAAATAATAAATCATTAATTAAAATTTTAATTTCAGGATCAAGAATATGTTTCCTAAATTATGCTTATAAATCCCTTATTTTATAATTATATTTTCTATTATACCTTTATGAAAGAAAACCTAAAAGTAGTTTGGTGTTGATGAAAGAACACAATTTTAAAGCAATACTGAGCTAAATAACAACTTTTTATTTAAAATCAGTGAAATTATCCTTTAATAATTCTCCTGATTTTTACTGTCATAATTTTGAAAATGAAATAGTAATATAAAATATATAATTTTATAAATAAATATTTAATGAAATGCCACATACTACGCAGGCACTGCAATGTATCTGACATAAAGCTTGTATTTCCTTTTGACTTCTCATCCACATTTTAAATTAGATGTTTGTCATTATATTTAACCACCTAAAACAGTGGCACAATTCATAAATGTATCATTTTAATCTGGACAAACTCATTTCCAAAGAAATCAAAATAGCACTCTTCCCTTTGTGGCCTCTGATTAATATTTTTATTATCAATTGTCACTTTTCTCATGCGTCGAGGGACATTATAATAATACTATTCTGCAGAAGTTTTCATCTATATTTGCCCTTGTTTTCATTTTGCCTTATTTGAAAGTCATCTTTCCCACTAGTAGCTTGTGGGAAAAAAATCTTCTATTTGGACTTATATTTATGTTTTCCTTCAGAATTAGTACAGTGGTACTTACTGATAACAAATACTACCTCTCAGTATTTTGAAATTACAAAAACAGACTGTACTTTTAAAAGGTAGAATAAAGGGCAGCATTCAGGTGTTTCAAAGGAGAGAGTACCCTCCTAAGACCACCCTGCCTGCTTATATTGCCTTAAATTCCCAATACTTTAAACTTTTCTTTTGCATTAGATTTTTTTTTAATGAACACATTCATTTGAAGATTATCTTTGAGTCACCACCATGTTTTGTGGAGAGGAAAGAAGGAAATGTTACATAGATAGGGAGCAGGTACTCTTGGACCAAATTGTTGCGTTTTATATGGTAGCTCTCCTTGGAGTTATTTTGATAACATAATAAAAAGGTATACGTGGTTTAATGATAATGATGAAGATAATAATAATCATAGCAGCTAATACTTACATGACATGGTTATGTGCAAGGTTTTCTATTTTGCTATTAATTTACTTAATACTGTAACAACGATTGAATACAAGTACTATTAGTACTATTAGAAACTGACACAGAGGTTAAGTAACTTGGCCAAAAATCACACAGCTACTGAGTGGTGAAACCTGGAGTCAAATCTAGGCAGTCTGATTCTAGAGTTTTTCTGCTCTCAACTCTTAACTTACACTGACAATCAGATAGGCCTTGTTGGTCCTACCTATTCCTGACTGTAACATTGACTACTTAATGATTAGTAGGACAAAAATACTTCATGCTTCGGGATCTTTGACAACGTATTCACTTTAAAACAAAGAAGCTTTTGGAAAATAATGAGTATTTATAATGTGGTTTACTCATGAGTGAATTCATTAGGCAATTTCATTTAACAGTATTTGTCTTACCAATGATAGCTTTAATTTAATTGTCAATGAATGGTAGGAGTCTAAAATATATTTTGACATATTAACCTCCCTACTTAGAAAATTCTGTTATGGTGCCCCAGCTTGAAAGACGATTGGTTCTTCTGTAGAAAAATATTATTCTTTTTTGTTGTTGTTCCTGTTCAAGTTTTGAAGGCTGCGTTCATTTTTCAAAGTAATGGCAGTAAAGATGTTGGGGGGCACTGCTTTACCAAAACTCAATTTTTCCTACTTCAAAATATAGCTTAGAGGCAGTCCTGTTTAAGAATCTTAGCAATAAAGAAAATAACATTTCTTTGTTCTCACTAATAGTATGTAAAACTCCAGAGAGTAAGTGTTGCTATGTCATGATAGTGGTATTTTTGTTTACATGGCACCTATTTCTACAAAGCAAATACAACTTTGCTTGCATGACAGCATCCCGGTGTCTGGAATGTGAGATCTTGCTACAAATTGAGGCTGAGAAGACAAGTGAGACTTTAGTGAGAATGATAAATGCTTTGCAGATAAGCAAAATGAGAATTAGTAAAATTTATCGCATACAGGTGGTGACTCTTTGGGAACATCTTTGACTTGAAAGTACTATGCAGATAGAAAAAAATTTGTTTTCGTTTTCTGAAAGGACAACTGATAACATTCAAATTAAAATAATTGATGTTGAAAGTATTAGAAATTAGTAGGAAAAAAGTTTATCTTCATGGTGATGTAGAGAGAATAGTTACATATGTCCCCATTATTACTTACTTAGTAGACATGTACTTATAGTTTAGCAACATGAATCTTTTCATCTTGTTTATTCAAGACCTTCGATTATTAGTATCTCAAGTTGTACTATATGTTTTTTCTCTATTAAAAAAAAAAGTCTGGGCAACCCCCTCAGGTCCCCTCTCACTGTGGGAGTTTTTCTGTCTTCTCAATAAATCCTGCTTTAAAAAAAAAAAAAGTCCGAGTAATTTGGATTCATTCAAAAATCATAATGCAGACTGCCAGAATTGGAGTCATTTGCATTGAACATGTGTCCTAATTGTATCCATGTGTTGGCATGATATTCTGTAGAGACTAATTCTAATCAATTCTGTCTAAACATTCTGGATTTCCCATCAATTACTTTGCTAAGTCGTTGACAGAACTTCTGCCAATCTTTGGGCAAATCCCTCCCATTACTGCCATTTTAACACCCCAGAGTGAGAGCAATATGATAGATCTCTTAATCTTTGTATTTTGCATACCCACCTTCTTTAAATGTGAAAAAGCTACTCTTGTTAAATCAGTACTGCAAGGTTATTATACTGCACATGGATTTCAGCGTACTGTATAGATTGGGACAGTGTATTATCCCAGTTTCTGAACAGAGTGAGCTATTAAATATTTTTAGTGTTTATATATATATAATATTTAAGACATACTTTAACCTTTATAACTAAGGTTTTTTGAAAGGTGAAGTAATCTTTTTGCTGTTGACATTATACAAATTTCATATATGTAATTTATTCATGACATTTCTGTTTTAATAATAGTTCTTTTACTGCAAGTAATAGGAACTCAGTAAAGAATAACTTGATTAAAAATCAATTTTTTGGAAAAAATATTGTGTTTCAGCTGACTTCATGTTGTCCTGGGACAAAGGATTGTTAAGACATCAGGGATTCATTAAGATACATGGTTTTTCCTCTTCCTGCTAATTTCTTCTCTTTTTTCCACTTACCCTTTTTATAACTCTCTCTCTCTCTCTCTCTCTCTCTCGCTCGCTTTATTTTTTTGTATTTTAGCATTAAATATTTCTTACAGCTAAGGTATGCAGATAGTCAAAAAAGTCTCATAGAAATCATACTTATTTGTCTCCAGTTGATGAAATCAGCCAAACTGGCTAGCCGAGTACCCAGGAAAGAACATTTGGGTTAGGCTATAAATCTCTCAGTCACAAAGTAGATGTATGGATATATGCTAAGCGCATATGGAGCCGTTTTATGGATGGGGAGTTAGATGGGTGTTCTCCAAGAAGAGGTGAGCAGACACCTTGAAAGATGTCTGCTTACGTTGTCTTTTAGAGAATATTGTAGTTTAGCCATTAAGTATTATGCTTGAAGTAGCACCATAATTTTTCCTATACTAGCCACCTTACTATCCTAAGTAATTCTAAATGCGAAATAAATACTGCATGATTAAATGAATGAAGTAATGGACGACAGGCATGTTTTAGCAGTGTCTCAATCTATTTGGTAATTCGATTATTTTTCCATCTCCCAGGCTAAAAGCTGTGGCAGTCATCTTTCACGGTTCTTCTCATCCATGCTCTTTTACTACTTTCTTATAATAGTTTTGTTGTTGTTCCTTCATCATGGTTAATGAATTTGCACCTTTCTCAATGTTTCCAGTGGCATCTCTGTCATCCTTACTACATCTAGAAAAGCACTTTTTATATTTAGTTGTTTGGAATAGTCATATCCAGAGAGATATTGGTGGGTGTTTTGGAAAAGCATAACAAAAAGTTTCTAAGGTCAAATAAATTCAGACTGGGAAAGCTATATACTCTTTCATATCTTGGAGATTCACAGTATACGTTGGTGCATGAAAAGTTCTAAAATTAAGAAACCTGTTTAATGTTGACTAACCCAGCATTTCCTTAATGTGTCTGACCAATGAAACCTTTCATCATGGAATACCTATGAATATCTCATTAATGTAAGCTGGTGTTCTACATCAGTGATAGAGAAATGCTGAGGTAGACTAGGGGAAGGGATTCCTTGCTGTTGAAACAATTACTATAAAATAGCACCTTGTAATGGGCATAAAGGTTAACTACGTTAACAACCTAGATGAAGAAGAAAAATAGCTTAATTAAAATGAGAAATTACTTACCAAAACGTGACGTTTGTTAGTTTTCTAATAACTTAATTTCAAAACTAACAATTTAACAAGTAGTGTTTTATTTAAAAACAAACTCTTATTTACTCATATGTACCTATATCAGCGAGGTGCCTATAAGAAAATTATGCAACAGAATATCTTACAGTTTCTTACAACACACTCACCAAGTCAAAGGTAATAATTGGTAGCAGGAAAAAACAAACATCTATTAATTTTGATAATCACCTCCTTTATTTTTATTTGTTTGTATTTACTTTTATTTTATTCCAAATAATGAATACTAGGAAATGCTTTTCATTTTTAAATTCCTACCTAAAAAAAAGTTATTTTTGCATACTAGAAATTTTAAGGCTATAATAATTTTTTCATGTTAAATGTGTATATGTATATGCGTGTGTGTATATAAATATATATATACATACATATAGTGAAAGTCACATTCAGACAGAGAATATCTTATTACTGAGTCTTTAAATCTCCATGAGTATTAGCTTGTTCTTTTAAGTTAATGAAAGGAAGCAATAGTTATCATCAAAGCATTTATGGCTTAAAATTCAATGAAGGAATTGCCCCCTGTGTTGCTCTCTCCACTTTCATTTCTTCTTCCCCTGCCTGGAAGCTTAGGAATAGTCTTTGTTCAGCCTTTAGATGTACAGTCTGGTGTCGTGTCTGTTAAGTCCATGATAAAATTGACCTAGTGTCATAATCTAACCTAGATACTGGTCCTTGATGTTTTATACTAGGAAGCTAATTATTGAGTTCCTTTTCAGAGCCTCATTACACCCAAACAATTTTGTTTTTTCTTGCTTATTTTATTTCTCTTGCCAATGATAATTTCACAAAATTCTTTTTACAGAATATAAATGCAAATATAAATTAGCAATATATCAAAGGTGTAAATATTAATTATCCATATATTAAAAATGCAAGATGAACTGGGCTCAGTGGCTCAGCCTGTAATCCCGTGCCTTGGGAGGCTGAGGTAAGTGGGTTGCCTGAGCCCGCAGGTTCAAGATCCGCCTGGGCAGGTGAAACCCCATCTCTACAATAAATCAAAAAATTAGCCAGGCGTGGTGCGCGCCTGTAGTTCCAGCTGCTTGGAAGGCTGAGGCGGAAGGATCGCCGGAGCCCAGCAGGTCGAGGCTGCGGTGGCCGGGAGCAGCCACTGTACTCCTGTCTGGGCGACGGAGTGAGACTTCAACTCAGGAAAAAAAAAGAAAAAATACAAGATGAGACAAATGATCTTTCTGGACTTCCAGAATGCTTTAATTGATTTAACATATTTGGGTAGCATTGATGCAGTATGTATGAATCTGAGATATTAACATTTTTAAAGGCTAGTACTTTTTTTAGTAAATAACTGATAATTGATAACAATGTGAGCTAATTTCTAAACGTTGAAAACTTGTATAGCTTGGAGCTTCCCATTATTAATGATGATGCTCATATCTTACATCTCAAAAGTGTTTTACAGGTTTTCAAATGTACCTTAATATACCATTTTATTTGGTCCTTGCAGGACCCTGTAAAGAGTATAGATATTATTATCCTACATCATGAAGGAGTGAACTGCATACTAGAGAAAGTCAATTGCATAGTGTCCTAGTATACAGAGTTAAGTGTTGGAACTCACTATTGGAGCATATTCAAATGGTAATTTTTCTTACTTCCATATTTCTGAAGGTGTAATTTGCTAAAACTAAACCTGTATTTCAGGTTTTGGTTTTAAAGTATCAGTTTTGTTTTGGCATACACACTTAGGGTTGATGTCAACTTTATATGCAGTTCTACATTTATTTTATCTTTTTTCTGTCCCTTTTATAATGTAAAACAAAGCGGACAGTGCCCCAGTATTAATGCTAATTGCAAATCACCTCTGATTTATAGCACTCTGTATGCATATGATTTCATATCTTCCAAAGCCACAGAAAAGAAGCAATATTAGTGTACTGAGAAGTGAAAGCAGTAAAACAGTCTAAGCCTCCTTGGCCTACATTCACCTACTGCACCCATCGCAAGTTATGTGACTGTGCCCAATTTACTTAAGACTTTTTTTTTTTTTTGCATGTAAAAGGACATCATTGAAGTATTTTCTCATAGTGTTGCTCTGAGAATTAAATGGCATCATACATATAATATTCTTAATGCAATTCATATGTACTTAGTAAACACTATAATTGTGAGCTATAAAAAATAGAATGAAAATTTCAAACTATATAGAGACCCTGGAGCATCAGAACACACAGGCGTGAGAAAAAAAAGAGAAATGAAAGGAAGAGAAACAGTTGGGAAATGAGCAAGGGTAACTACAACGAAATGCGACTGACTACTCCTTCTATTTAAGAACTAGAAAATTGCTGGGCTCAGTGGTTCAGCCTGTAATCCCGCGCCTTGGGAGGCTGAGGTGAGTGGATTGCCTGAGCCTGCGGGTTCGAGACCCGCCTGGGCAACTTGGTGAGACCTCATCTCTACAATAAATTTAAAAAAAAAATTAGCGGGGCGTGGTAGTGCGCGCCTGTAGTTCCAGCTCCTTGGAAGGCTGAGGCGGAAGGATTGCCGGAGCCCAGCAGGTTGAGGCTGCAGTGGCTGGAAGCGGCCACTGCACTCCAGTCTGGGCAACGGAGTGAGACTCCAACTCAAAAAAAAAAAAAAAGAAAGAAAAGAAAAAAAGAAGTAGAAAATTGTTGAAAGAACGTCCTTCCCAACCTAGTGATAAAAGTAAGCGAAATAACCTTCAAAATCAATTATTTTAGCTCATAAAAGAATAAGGCTTAAAAAGGAAGTAATTGAGTGAATTAAAATACAAATGTGACCCCTCCTAGTTTATACAGGATCTATAACTGCTTTCATTTTTGAAGTGCAAGTGTTTTATTTAGAATCCCTAGGAGCCCTATATACAAGGGGAATCTTTACTCACTCCTCTTCTCTTTTCCATTCATCTTTCTGACATCTCATGAAAAAGATTAGGGAGGGGGCAAGAGGACTGAGAAGCGTACCCTATAAGGAGCAGGCAAACGAGGTCCAAGTGTGAACAGTGAGAACTAAGAGAAGTGCTTTTGCACTCTGGTCCTTATGCTGAACAAGTGGCAAAGGCAGTCCACTCAGAGAAGGGACAGGAAAGCTGAGAGATCCTCTCCCATCTGAGGTGCATGTGCACAAAAAGGTGCATGTGCACAAAAAGGCTGGACCTTAAACTGGGCGGAGCAGGATGTGGGACAGTCCAGAAGAAAGCTGAGATTTCCCTTGCAGCTTGCTAAATTCTGAAGGCAGTGGAGAGACCTGAGAGAAGTCTCACCAATACTCTCCACTGAATGAGCCAGTGTCTGTTTCCATCAAGGGAGTGTGAGGAAGAGTTAAGAGAGATGTCTCCTAGGTCCCATGTGCACAGTGAACTGATGACAGAGATAAGAATTGAGAGAAATCCCATAGGAACTCTGGGCCTTGCAGAAGTACAAGGAAGTGGCCCTACAACATTGGGAGAGGAAAAGGAGAGCTGTGATATGCCTTTGTGGCACCTGAAGACAGAACATGAGAACTAAGAAAAAACTTTTAGGCACTGAGACTCCAAGTTCTGCTAAAAGGAAGGTTCAGATTTTGACATTGAAATTTAAATTCTGTGGTGAACTGAATTCAGTTAAAACAGCAACAAAACCCAGACTTATCATATTAGTTTACTAGGGCTGCCATAACAAAGGAGGCACAGACAGGTTAGCTTAAGTAGAATTTTTCTTATCTCATGATTTTGGAAGCTAGAAGTCCGAGACCAAGCTGTTGGCAGGATTGGTTTCTTCTGGGGCCTTTCTCCTTGGCTTGTTGATGGCTATCTTCTCCTTGTGCCTTCACATTGTCTTACCTCTGTCTGTGTCTGTGTCCTGATTTCTTCTTAAAAGGACAGCACTTTTATTGAATTAGGGCTACCTCAGTGCCCTCATTTATACTTAGTTATCTTTTAAAACACCCTATCTGCAGGCTGGGCATGGTGAGTCATGACATTAAGTAACCCCAGCACTCTGGGAGACCAAGGTAATTCAGGACCTGCTTGGGCAACATAATGAGAACTTGTCTCAAAAAAAAAAAAATTAAAATTAAAAAAAAACCTATTTTCAAACATAATCATATTTTGAGGTATGGAGGCAGGGATTAGGATTTCAACATATAAATTTAGGGGAAAGGGGCACAATTCAGCTTGTC
Organism: Tarsius wallacei; assembly: GCA_963574415.1. NCBI lineage: Eukaryota > Metazoa > Chordata > Mammalia > Primates > Tarsiidae > Tarsius > Tarsius wallacei. The sequence continues at coordinate 10,583 of CAUYQG010058160.1, forward strand.
TTATCCAGCTATGCTGGCAACCTATCTGAACAAGAGATATACCTTTTCTGTGTATGAATATTATTATTATTATTATTATTATATTTTTGAGTTGGAGTCTCACTCTGTCACCAGACTGGAGTGCAGTGGCTGCTCCTGGCCACCGCAGCCTCGACCTGCTGGGCACCGGCGATCCTTATGCTCAGCCTTCCAAGTAGCCGGAACTACAGGCGCCCGCTACCACACCCGGCTAGTTTTTTATTTATTGTAGAGATGAGGTCTCGCCAAGTTGCCCAGGCGGGTCTCGAACCCGTGGGCTCAGGCAATCCACTCACCTCAGCCTCCCAAAGCGCGGGATTACAGGCTGAGCCACCGAGCCCAGCTTGTGTATGAATATTATTTCCTCAGTTCTTATTTTTGTATACATAATGTT
>CAUYQG010058162.1:0-16742 GCA_963574415.1 Tarsius wallacei
AAAGCATCAAGGGAGCCAGGCTCGGTGGCTCAGCCTGTAATCCCACGCCTTGGGAGGCTGAGGTGAGTGGATTGCCTGAGCCCGCGGGTTCGAGACCCGCCTGGGCAGGTGAAACCTCATCTCTACAATAAATCAAAAAAATTAGCCGGGCGTGGTAGTGCACGCCTGTAGTTCCAGCTACTTGGAAGGCTGAGGCGGAAGGAACACAGGAGCCCAGCAGGTCGAGGCTGCGGTGGCCGGAAGCGGCCACTGCACTCCAGTCTGGGCGACGGAGTGAGACTCCAACTCAAAAAAAAAAAATTCTTCTATTATATATGTGTATCTAACATTTTTTGTGTGGTGATGAATATACTGAAACAGGCTTCTTTGTTAGTTGTTTTAAAATAAACTTTTATTTTAGAATAATTTTTATTTAAAAATATGTTGCAACAATATAACAGAGTAGCCATATACCCCATGCCCTGTTTTCCTTATTATTAACATCTCACATTAGTATGAAACATTTACCACAATTAATGAACCAATATTGATACATTATGATTAACCGAAGTCTATACTTTATTAAGATTACTTAGTAGTTACCTAATAAGTTTTTTTGTTTCAGGATCCCACATCACATTTAACCATCAAGACTCCTTAGGCTCTTCTTGCCTATGACAATTTTTCAGACTTTCCTTGTCTTTGATGACCTTGACAGTTTTGAGGAGTACTGCTCAAGTGTTTTGTATAATGTCCCTCAACTGAGATTTGTTTGATGTGTTTCTCATGATTAGACTGGGGTATGTGTTTTGGGGAGGAAGATCATAGAGGTCTTGACATATCAAGAATGTGTCAGGGCTCAGAAAATGATACTACAAAGTATGACACTTTAGCATGCTAAGTACTTTGAACTAAAGGAAATTGGAAGGCCCCAGAAGCAAAGTTTGTCTAACCTATTTCTACCTTCCTGTCTCTCATCCTTCTTTTTGATGCAAAACAAGTCATAGAAACTGGAAATTCTTTTCCCTAAGGTAAGCCATAGAAACTAGAATCCCTTTCCCCAAAGTAAGCCAAAAACCCTAAACATATTGTTATAACTTTCTCCCATCTTTCTGTGTAAGAGCTGGCCATAAAAAAAATTTTCTGACCTACCCTGTCTGACAGTAGATCATAAGACCCTCATTTCAGTAGTGTCCTGCCCTATACCTGAAAGAAGGGAATGATACACAGAGAGGCCAAGAAGAATACCAGTAGACAGTTCTTGCTGGATTTTCTCTCTTAGTCTACTACATTAGATCATATTTTGTTCAATCACGTTTTTACATGGCTGGTCTTTCTTCGTTGAACCTAAGAATAAAAATAGACAGTTTTCCCCTGGTCTTTGAATCTAGTTTTCTGAAGTATCTTGTCTCATATAAAATTTTGATGAAAGTAATTAATTATGCTTTGCTCTTGTTATTATGTCTTTTGTTATAGAAGTATTCTCCATGACCCTTAAGCTGGGTGAGGAAAAGCACTTTTTTCATCCTACAGGTACATATTATCAACATGACCTACAATTGTTGATATTAACCTTGATCACATGGCAGAGGTGGTGTTTGTCAGGTTTCCCAAACTGTTAAATAATTGCACCACTCTGTATTGTGCTCTTTGGAAAGACGCCACTGTGTGCACTCCACACTTTCTGAGTGGGAAATTACATACTACCTGGTTGATGGTAGAGTATCTACATAATTATACAGAATTATTTTGTGTGGTAGACTTATGTATTTTCTCCATTATATTTATTCACCATATACATGTAGACTAATCTATATTTATTTTAAACTTTGGGCTATAACTCAATGGTACTTTATTCTATCACTCAAACTGTTTCAGCTTTAGCCATGAAGCTGGCTACACTGTCCCTTTGGCATACCTATAACATTGTGAGATGTTGTCATCATTTCCTTGAACACTTCTGTACTTTCTGGTGCTAAAAGATACCCCATAGTCATCTTGAATATTTCTTGCTCCAGCCTTAGAATCTGCCATTTTCCCAAAGAGCCCAATTTCCTTTATTGGAGAATATTTCTTCTGTTGTATTCAATTCTGATATTCCAATTGTGCCTGTTATTTTTTTTTAATTAGTCTATGGCTCTTGATTTTTTTTTTTTTCTCTTTGCATTATAGTTTGGGAGGTTTCTGTTGATCTATCTTCAAACTCATTGATTCTTTTCTTGGTCATATCAAGTCTAGTGATGAATGAATCCATTAAAGGCATTTTTCATTTCTGTTATAGTGTTCTTGATTTTTTAGCCTTTTCTTTGATTCTTTCTTAGGGATTCCATCTCTCTTTTACATTATTTATTGCTTTGCATATTCTTGGCTTTTTCTATTAGGAATATTTTTCTAACACATTAGTTTTACATTTTCATATTATTCATAGTTATTTTAAATTTATATTCACAGTTATTTTTAATTCCATGTCTGATAATTCCAAAATCTATAACATATCTAAGTTGGATTCTAATGCTTGTTTCGTCTCTTTAGATTATTTTTTCCTTGCCTGCTGTCATACCTTATAATTTTTTATTAAAAGTCAGGCATTTTTTATTATGTAATAAGGATTGAGGCAAATAGGTCCTTAGTGTGAAGATTTACATTAATCTGGCAAGGAACTGAGCTGTGTTTAATGTTTGTTGCAGTTATTGTGTAGTTTTGAGATAGAAGACTTCAAATTTCTCTAATGTATTGTGTTTGTCTTCACTCTTGGTTTTGGGCTTTCCTACATTCTCTTCCTTAGAGTCAGTTTACCTCTTGCAGCTCTTTTAGCTGCTATTCTACTGCAGTTTTGTTGGTATTATGGTAAAATATGAAGAGGGGAGAGTGTTCAAAATATTCTCATTAAATCTTAGTCTTTTAGTGGGCCAGTGTCTGAGGGAATGTGATCTTTACTAGTGTTTCTCCATAGCTTTTTTTTTCTTTAGCTTCTGCCCCCTTCTCCCTTTTTGTCTGGCTACAACATTTCTCATTCATTTTCTTGAAACCCTGACTCCTATGGCTTGCATTTATTTCCTCTTAAATGAGAAAGGAACACTGAAAGAGGCAGGACTGAGAGGAATTCTCTTGCTCTAGCTAGGATGAGGCTCTAGAAACCATTACTTCTGGATTGTAGGGCTTCGATATGAAGAATGTGCTGGGCATATTTTATAATGGTCACCCTCCTACTCCCCATGACACAGCCAGGAGAAGATCTGTCTAGATCGTCATTATAAAAAACCTAGTGGAGTTGCTGGAGTATGTTAAAAATATGAGGGAATTTCCCTAAGACTATAGACCCCAGGAGTTTCTCACAAACACTACTAACACGACAGCCCTCAGGAGTTTCTCATGAACACTACTAGTCTATTCTGTTTCAGTGTTCCTGCCATTTTGTTAATCCAGCTACTTCTGCTCTTAGTTAGCAGATCTGAGCTGCCTTCCTCTAGATACATTTCTCTTTCTAGTTCTGAGGTTGACAGTTGGCCCAGCAACCTCAATTCTCTCATGGCCCAATAAAATGTAATGATTATCAAACTGTCTAATTTTTTCTCATTTCCAGGATAGGAGTTACCATGGTCTTCACATGTCATACTTGAAACCAGAAGTCCTATGTCAGTTTTATTTATGAAACACATCTCTCCATGTTTCCATCAGTGGTTACCTTTACTTTTTTCTAATTACTCTATTGCAAAATTTCTTGTTACTCAGATTTCCATAAAACTGTCTAGATTCAGTTTAAATGAATCTTTGATAAGAAGATAATATTTTTTTTCCGAAATGTCAATGTGAAACATTAGTATTCCAATGTGAGCCATTCTCCACATGGTTTGGTGAAATTAACCAAAGATGAAAACCACAGGTGAAGAAACTAATCAAGATTAATATCTTTATTTTAAAAGGTTGATAAAGTGGGTGAACACCTTAATGGCTTTATCCACTAAATCTTTTGGCACTAAGAATTGATGTCCTTGTCCTACTTAAGTAAAAAATTTTTATTTCTTGGCAGAAACAAGACTATAAATTGTTCTATAGTAGTAATTTTTCTTAATTGACAAAAGGTACAGTTTTTGCCTCAAGCTCTTATTTAGTGGCTCATTGTACACTGGGCTATTTCTACATCAAAGTTTAATAGTGGTGGAAGAGGAAATAATTATCAGAAAGTTTTCTTCTAATTAAAAGGAATAGATTTACCAGTTGAAAACATATGGTTTAGTACAAACAAAATGTCTAATAAAACATTATCTGTATCACAATTTTCTTTTTTTAATAAAAAGCATATGAAGTGCTAGATTTGCATATCTCAAAAACTAGAATAACAAGCATATAGAGCAATTGCATACAATTTTTTTCTTCTTTTTGCTAGTTTATATTTTCTATTATATATAATGAATACGTAATGCTTTTGTGAAGAGAAGAAAACCATAAATTAAACAAAAAGGCTAGTTTACAAAATCATAGAATTTGAATGAAATGTGGGGTTTATTTGTTTAACCAGTTTTTAATTTCTTCATTGGAAGAAACTGAGACACAGAAAAACTAATCTTCTTGAATCTTCTTCTTCCTCAGTTCTGCCTATAAGATTAACAACATCTATTAAAGACTCTTCCCACATACATGTGACTTTGGCATTTCTATTACAACCTATCTTACATCTCTTACTAATTTTAACATCCTTCCAGTATGGCAATAATAATGGAAAGGAAGTAGAGGAGAAAGGAGAGCTGTGGGAATGATGGTAGCGTTTACTTAACATTTTTCATGCACTTAGCTATGCATTTTGTTATTCTGTTATTTTAGCTATGCATTTGTTATCACAATGCCTTCATGACATAAGAATCATGTCATGTAAAAAAAAACAGGTTAAGAAAATTCGCAAATATATCTTGTCACAACCTGCAAAATGCAGATTTTTCACAGATCTATGTGTAACTTACCTACAATAGATACTCATTAAATACAAGTTTTAAAATTGAGATAATTTAAGGAGCATTTGGTATTCATACACCAGATTTTGGGTGTTTTTCAGTTACCTGCTGATCCGTCACTTACTTTACAATGGAAAAACTTTGATCACAAGTAGTATTTGAAGTTCAATTCTCCAATAAAGAGAATTATTTTCTGTCATGGAAAAATGATCACTATTGCTGCCATTTGGCTTTCATGTCCTTTATTGTACTTCAAAATGTTAAAATTGCTTTTCCAAAATTTTATTATTTTTGTTTTAAGCATTATCACTTTTATTTTTCCTTTTTCTTTTTTCTTTTTTTTTTTTTGTTTTTGTTTTACCATGCAGCAAAAATTTTATTAACTTTTCTTGGCTTTACTTTTCGATACCACCTTATCTATCATGTGCTAGGTATCTTACCTCCTAGCCTACATTTTACAGCTGAGTAACAAAAGCTTACTTGTTTAGCACCTTTGTCAAAACTATCACATTGTATATGTGAAAGCCACCCATCAGGACCATTAAAAAATCACCCAATTCCAGTACTTTTTCCAACTTAGGTCTATATGATCTTTCTTGAGCTTTCTTTGGAACAAGAAATATGTTTAATTTAGAACTATACAACAATAATAATCTTGCTCTGCAGCACTCTGAAAGTTCAAAACTCATTGTAAAATTTTTACTCATTTCACAAATTATTTTTTCAAAGTTATCCTTAATATTTCTTTCAAATTAGTGAACATCTTCAGGGCCTGAAAGAATGAACTGATACTTTAAAAATATTTTTGAGGTAGGAAGAATAAATTCAGCATTGTTCCATGTCTTGGGATTTTAATATATGCCTTGTTATTTCACTTTGATAATTTCAAATATTTCTTTTATAAACAATATATTTCTTAGCCTGAATAACTCTTTCCTCTGCAGTATTTTTGAACAATGGCTCCGAAGGCATCGTCCTCTCCAAGAAGTTTATCCAGAAGCCAATGCACCCATCGGACATAACCGGGAATCCTACATGGTTCCTTTTATACCTCTCTACAGAAATGGTGATTTCTTTATTTCATCCAGAGATTTGGGCTATGACTATAGCTACCTACAAGAATCAGGTAAAGTTTATTTTCTTTCAGCTGAATTGCAGAATCCTGTGGGGCCAATTTCTTTTGAGATAGTATAAAACCTTTTCATTTATACAATGTTATTGCTAAAGCTTTGAATTGGGAAACTGCATTACAGTCCTTAACTCATCACCAATCTGTTACCACATGAACCAAATTTCAAGGATCTTTAAATTTGTATCCATTTTGCTTAATGTAGGACATTTTGTACATGGAAAATGTGTGAAGAGCACCAGAATTAGAAAAAAGAGAACAGAAGGGTTTGAGACATGATTCTATCTGCTGATTGTTGTGTGGCCTTGGGAAATTTGCTCTACTTCTCTGAATCTTAGGAAAGATTATTCACCTGAAATATTGGGATCAGAATACCTCAAACAATTATTGTGAGAAAGATATGTTTATGAGTCTAGAGCACTGAAGCACAGAGTAAATATCCAGTAGTTTTGGAATCATCTTTGGGAACGTCTTGCTAGAATTATGAAAAAAATATATTGTGGAAATTGATGTTAAGCCTAACAAATAATCATGATATTAAAATGTCACATACTATGACTATGATTAAGATAACAATATAAAACCCTAGGATTGAAGTTAGATCTTGGATTTATAATCTTCCTGAGTAAAATTATGTCAGTATCTTCTTGAAAAATGAGGAACTGATAGTAATGTCTCTCCCTACCCAAAAGCCTGCTGCATGTATATTCTTTACATGCATTATTAATCAATATATAATAGGTAAGTATTATACTTTCTAGAAAGAGGTAAGGACATTTATCCTAAGAGAATTTAAGTGACTTTCCCAATAAAAATACCATAATGTGAAGGGGTCAGATTTCAATTCAGGAATTTCCTCATCTCACCACACTATGCTTCCATCTAATGTAAAAGGACCAACAATCCCTCCTGTCCTCCTCTGTGGGACTCCATCTCGGGACTTCCTCCGCAGCCCCCGTTGCCAGTGCCCTGCCAGGTATTGAAGTGGTGATACAAAGCCTGGAGGAAAAAACAAACAGCCCCATTAAAAAGTGGGCATAGCTGGGCTGGATGGCTCAGCCTGTAATCCTGCGCTTTGGGAGGCTGAGGTGAGTGGATTGCCTGAGCCTGCGGGTTCGTGACCCGCCTGGGCAACTTGGTGAGACCTCATCTCTACGATAAATCAAAAAATCAGCCGGGCATAGTAGCGCGTGTCTGTAATTCCGGCTACTCGGAAGGCTGAGGCGGAAGGATCGCCAGAGCCCAGCAGGTTAAGGCTGCGGTGGCCGGGAGCGGCCACTGCACTCCAGTCTGGGTGACAGAGTGAGACTCCAACTCAAAAAAAAAAAAAAGTGGGCAAAAGACATGAATAGACACTTCTCAAAAGAAGATATACGGGCAGCCAACAGACACATGAAAAAATGCTGGGCCTCACTCATCATCAGAGAAATGCAAATCAAAACCACATTGAAATACCACCTAACTCCAGTAAAAATGGCCATCATTAATAAAACAAACAACAACAGATGCTGGCGAGGATGTGGAGAAAAAGGAACACTTCTACACTGCTGGTGGGAATGCAAACTAGTACAACCTCCTTGGAAGACAGTGTGGTGATTTCTGAAAGAACTAGAAATTGACCTTCCATATGACCCAGCAATTCCCCTATTGGGAATATACCAGGAGGAACTCAAATCATTCTCCAAAAAAGGTACCTGCACACATATGTTTGTTGCAGCTCTATTCACAATAGCAAAAACATGGAACGAACCATGCTGCCCATCGAAGACTGGATTTAAAAAATGTGATACACATACACAATAGAATATTATGCAGCCATAAAGAAGGACAAACATATGGACTTCACAGCAACTTGGATGGATTTAGAGTCGATCATACTCAGTGAGCTATCAAAACAAAGAACAGAGTACCATATGTTCTCACTATGGACCTTGAACAGTTATAATACTATAAGAAAGGGATTGAAAGTAGTGGAAAACTGTCAGGGAGGGGGGATGGGATTGGCATTTGAGGGACACTGCTAGGGGAGGGAGGGGCACACCTCATCAACAAAAGTACCTGCATAATCAGTGTTTGTATACCTAACCCTGAATTGTACCCCACATCTTTATAATTAAAAAAAGAGGGCCAACAATCGACAACAGCACAGCTTGAGGTTAAGAGGCTCAATAAACATTTATATTTCATTGTGTTCATTGATAATTCATGAAAACCTAAATTAACAGATAAGAAAAATAAAATCAACAAATGAATTAAATTTATCGACTCCCTAACTCTTGTTCTTGACTCTAGTGACACATAAATGGCTGATAGAGTTCCAGACCTTAAGAAGCTCAAAATCTAGTGTGGAAGTAAAAAAAATTGTGCAAGAAAGCACAAAACATCAGGCTGTATTATATGCAGTAAAAGTCACAAGCAAAACCTACCATAGTACAAAAGAGAAAGCAATGATTTCAGAATAGTTTAACCTGAAAAAAACTAGAAAAGACCTTGAAGGATGAGTAGCAGGTAGCAGATAGAAAAGGCAGGGAATTTTCTTTTTCTTCTTTTGAGTTGGAGTCTCATTGAAGTCTCACTCTGTTGCCCAGGCTGGAGTGCAGTGGCACACTGCTCATGGCAACTGCGGCTTCAACCTGCTAGTCTCAGGTGATCCTTCTACCTCAGTCTTCCAAGTAGGTGGAACTACAGGCATGCACTACCACGCCCAACTAATTGTTCGATTTATTGCACAGATGAGGTCTCACCAAGTTGTCCAGGCTGTTCTCAAATCTGTGGGCTCAGGCAATCCCCTCACCTCAGCCTCCCAAAGTGCTGACATTACAGGCTTGAGCCACAGTGCCTGGCGGCAGGGAATACTCTAAGCTAAGAGAATAGAAGAAAAGTAGCGGTACAAAGTGTACAGTATAGTGACAGAATGCTGAGTTCTTCTATTTGAGAAGTAGAAACAATGGAAAATGATGCTGAGAAGATAAATTGAGTTATTTCATAATAGCTAACAGACTGGATATTTTTATTTGTAAGGAACTCTTCTAGGTGTGCTATATGCATTATTTCCCTAAATCTTCATAATTACTCTATGAAGTAGAAATACTTATCCTATTTTCCTTTTCATAGATAAGGAAACAGAGGCTTTAAAATGTAAATAAATTGTCCCAGGCCATTTTCATAGTATGTGGTATAGCAGAACAACAATTTAGGACTAAGAAGAGAGTCTATATTTTATAAACTTTGTTCTATCCTTTGGGAGACCATTAGTTGAACAGATGGGTTCAATTTAGCTTTTTTTCCCTTTGTCTGAAGATTATGGCTAATGAAAGGAATGCTAAAACAACTGACAGAGGAGATTAGTTTTAGACTCTTGAGATCAGTAAGAACAGGGAATTCTTGCAAAAGGTGTAATTGTGGAAAGAGAAGCAGCTTCCAAGTAGCATTTTTTTCCTTTCTATAAAAACAACAGTATTTAATATAAGGCGCTTATTGGTAACTATTTTTCAAAGATTTGTCATTTAGGATTTTATCATTCATTCTCTATTTCCATTCCCGGAACATGCCAGATTCTTTCATAGGTTTTTGCTTTCAAACACGCTGCTGTTTCCACCTAAATTCTGACTCTACATCTCCATTCGTCAAACTTTCAATTTTAAAATCAGTTATATATATATAGCATATATATATATATAACATATATGACATATATAACATAAAATATATGTATGTTCATCTTTAATCACTCCTTTCTTTGAGTCATGGTCATTTTTTTCTATGTATTAATTTGTCCACTTTCCACTTCTGTCATGAGCCCTTCAAGGTCAGAATTTATCTTGCAATCTTCTCCATTCTAAGGTATCAAATGATATTTGTTATGGACTCCAGTTAATAAGTCAATCTGAGTTCAAGTGATATTTACCATGGAGGGTCATACCTCATAACTAATATAAGTGAAGCTTGCTAGAAAACCTGTTATCCCTCTAAATACCTCAGTCATTTTTAAATATGTATTTTTAAACATTTGTAAAGTATTCTATCATCTTAGATATTTTTTAGGTGATCATATTGATATTTACTCTTTCCACATACATATGTTGATTAACTATTTTGAACAAGACATTATCTTAGATACTTTGTATACAATGGTAAACAATATAGTTTCTATCTTCACAGAGCTTACAATGGAAGAAAAAAGTCTTAAACATATGCTTACATAATGGCTCATTTATTTTAAGGATATCAATATTATAGGTAGAATTAATTAATTATGGGTAGAATTAATGAAGGGATCTTGACTGTGGAATTTGGCCATATTGTTAGACTAATAGAAGTCATTAATGAATTTTGAGCAATTTATCATCAAATTTGAGTTTTCAGTTATTATTCTTGCAGTATGTAGAATGCATACTTTGTAGCAGTTGCAAAGCACATGCAAAAAGATCGGTGAAAATGCTACTACAAAAGTCCAAAGGGAGAGATAAAGGTAGGTTAGATTGCAGTGGTGATGATAGAAAGGGAGATAGAAGGCATGAAAGAATTTGATATGATTTTGAAGACAAAATTTACAGAACCTGGCAAACAATTTATATACCAGCTGAGAAAGAAAAAGATTAGGAATGTCTTCAAGCTTTCTGGCCTGTGAAGCTGATGAATGGGTAGTACAATTCACTGAAATAGTGACAAGAGGAGTGGGGCCGCCCACACATGGAGGGAAGCTTATGGTTTTGTTATACAAGGAAATGGAGTAATACAAGATAGCAGGGTAAATGGTTCTCTTCAGTAGTTAGATACACAGACCTGAAATTAAAAAGCAGTGCCTGGTCCTCAGATCCTAATGCAAGCACCATCAGCATATAAATTGTTATCTCAACTAATCTTTAAAATCCTATACAGTAGTGATTTGCATTCTGTCTTACAAGTAAGTAGACTGAGAATCAGAAAAACAAACTGACTAATTCTAAATTACAAAGCCAGTAAGTGGCAAATATTGAATCCAAAACGTGGGATCTCTTCATCACTCTACGGAAAAGAAGGTTCCCTTTACTCCTATACTATCTTCTACACATATGCTCCTTCTCATTGTTCCTTCTCCAGTGTCTAAGCGGCTACTTTTTACTGTAAAAACAACAGGAATCACTGGATGAGCAGGGAAGGTGGAGGCCCAAAGAGTCATGTTGGAGGCCTGAAGTATTTATTTTTAATTAAATTAAAAGAAGCAAAATTAATTTGAAATGCTTTATATATTTAGAGTAATCGTCACACAGCTGTGAATTTACATAGTTAATTTTAAGGAAGTTTAACTTTAAAATAAGTAATAGCAGCTACTTGGGAGGCTAAGGCAGGGAAATCTCTAGATCCCAGGAGTTTAAGGCCAACCTGGGCAACATAGCAAAACCCCAACGTTAAAAACAAAGCAAGAGATTCCAGGCAAGATGGTGATGGAACAGGTCGAACTGTGAGTCTCCACAAAAGTGAGTGTCCATAAAGACTGCATGAGTGGGTGTATGCTGATGGGTGAGTGTAAGTTCATCTGAGGGAATACTTGGGCTCATATACCTAGGGCTCTCCTCCAAAGGTGACTGCAACCCACCACCACCCTGAGATTGGACACCCGGACCCACAGGATTGGCTGCCATTCCTGGGGCTCTCTTGAGAGGAGGCATCAGAAAACAGCTGCCCCTCACCACCTGGCACCCAGCCTATGCCATCACCTGAAGTAGCAGACCGGCACAAGCAGGAGGATCAGTGGAGAAGGCAGGTCATGGAAAACTGTAATAAAGCTCCAACACTAGTGACAAGATGTGGATGAGCATCATCTTCTCAGTCCCAGGACTGGCAGAGTCTTGCATTGCCCTGCACAGCTCTGCCCAGCCTCCATTTTGGGACCCAGAGGCTATCTTCTTATCAGTCTTGGAGAGACAGATGCCCCTCCCCCATGCAGGAACAGGCACAGACACATCAAATCTGAGTGGGAGACTTGACAACAGCAGCAGTGAGTCGGGTGAGTCTGGATCTGATTCATCCTCCTCCCACAGGAGTCCAAGGGACAGCTGACCCATGCTGAGAGCAACCCTATCAGACTGCACTGAGAGCAGAGGGGAAGGGTTGGAGACCAGAGCCGCTCCCTAAGGTGGAGCCCGGAAAATAACCTAGAGTCACAGAAATGGCCAGAGAGCAAGTTTGTTTGTTTTTTTCCTTTTTCTTTTTTTTTCTTGTTTGTTTTTGTTTTAGCTTTTTTTCTTGTCTCTTTCTTTCTGCTTTTGTTTACATTTTTTGCACTTGCTTTGTTTCTGTTATTTTAATTTTTTTTTTTTTTTTAGGTTTTCTATTTATGTATGGTAATTTTTGAGGCATAGTATACCAACAGGGGTTTTTTGTTTGTTTGTATGATTATCTGTATATTTTTTGTCTTTTTTTTTCTGTCTTTGTTTGTCTCTCTGTTTATTCGTTAGTTGATATACCTATTTGTTTTCTCTCTTCTTCTCTATCTCCACTACCTTTCATCTTCTTCTTTCCTTTTTTCATTCTTTTCCCTTTTCTAATCTTATTAGCTTTCAGGGGGAAAACAGACACCCTTACCACATAGACAGATTGTATGGCATTGGGAAGTGGGTTCCAGGGGGCCCACATCTGTTAGCAGATACTGAGATCTGCAGATAGCTTCTAAATCACAGCTTTCCCCTTAATAAAATATCAGAACTGCAAAAAGCACAGGTCCTCACCTCAGAATTGTACAAAACCAGAGGATCTTCATAAGGAAGAATAGGAGATTGAGCAAACAGAAGTAAAAGCTATCCCTCTATCACTGAACAACAGAATTAAAAAAGAGGCTAAAAAGGGAGAGGAAAACCTACACAAATAAAGAAAAACCAAAAGAAGAATATGAGTCTCACACAGACCCCTGAGAGGTTAGCCACTGAGAATATAGACTCCAGAATTCAAACAATGACGAGCCCCCAGAATCAATGGTCTCAAACCACAAACTTAGATATCAAGATATTAACAGAGAGAATAAATAGAAAAGAGGAGAGACAAGAGGAACGAATAAAAGAGTTGATGACTGAGATAACAGCAATAAAGAATATGGCAAACGAAATAAATTTCAAACTAATAAGCATGGAAAGCAGAATTAACCAAGCAGAAAAAGGAATCTCAGAGCTTGAGGATGAAAATATGGAAGTAGCCCAAACCATTAAAAACATAAAAAAGAAGCTTAAAAAGACAGAACAAAACTTCCAGGAGATGAGTGATTATTTCAGGAGGACAAACCTAAGATTAACTGGAATTCCTGAGGCAGATAGAGAGACAGAGACCACCCTAAAAAAAAATTCCATAAAATTATCCAAGAAAACTTCCCTCATCTCATCAGCGATGCAACCACTGAAACACAAGAGATTCAGAGAACCCCTGCATGACAACAAATGAGAAGACCAACTCCCAGACACATAGTAATTTACCTACACAAAGTATGTGTAAAAGAAAAAATCCTAAAGGCAGCAAGAGAAAAAGGTAAGACTACCTACTGGGGACCAATTAGAACAACAGCAAACTTATTTAGAAAAACACTTCAGACTAGGACAGCTTGAAGCCCAATCTTCAAAGTTCTCAAAGATAAGCAATTTTAATCAAGAATTACCTAAACTAAGTTTCATCAGTGATGGAGAATTAAAATCCTTCCCATTCAATTCCTAAGAGTTTACACCACCTCCAGATCAGCTCTACAAGAAACACTTAACATATTAAACACAGAAGAAAGGAAAAACAGAGCAATAATGCCCTTCTCAAGAATGAAGGGAAAAGATTGAAAACACATATGAATCAATCCCAAAATCAAAAGAATGACAACAAATAAAAAAACAAACAGCAGCAACAACAACAAACCCTATAAGAACCTCATGACAGGGATAAAGTCTCACATCTCAATAATTAACCTGAATGTGAATGGACTAAATGCACCACTAAAATGACATGGAATAGCAAGTTAGACAAAATATCATGGAGCTACTATATATTGTCTCCAAGAGACTCATCTCACAAGAAAGGACACTCACAGACTCAAAGTAAGAGGATAGGCAACAAAATCGTCTGCGAACAGAACACAAAAGAAATCAGGAATCATGAACTTAATATCCAACAAAATGCCCTTTAAACTATCAAAAATTTTAAAAGATACAGAAGGTCACTACGTGATGATAAAAGATTCAATCCATAAACAAGAAATATCCATCCTAAACAGATATGCACCCAACACAGGAGCATCAACTTTCATAAAGCAGCTTCTAGGTAAACTAAAAAAAGATATTGACTTTAACACTATCATAACTGCGGACTTAAATATCCCACTAACAACCCTAGAAAGATCATCAAGACAAACAGTCAACAAGGAGATCTGGAATCTCAATGTGATGCTTGACCAAATGAACTTAATTGATACCTACAGAATATTCCAACCAACAATCACGGACTATACATTCTACTCATCACCACATGGAATGTACGCTAAGATCAACCACATCCTTGTCCATATTTAAGCATAAACAAATTCCATAAGACTGAAATTCCACCATGTACCTTCTCAGACCACAGTGGAATAAAAATAAATATCAACACCAACAAACTTCCCCCAAAATCCACAAAGACATGGACACTAAACACCAGGATGCCAAATAATTCCTGGGTCAATACGGAAATCAAAACAGAGATTAACAGATACCTAGAAATAAATGAAAATGAAGAAACATCTTACCAAAATCTCTGGGATGCCACAAAAGCAGTAATAAGAGGGGAATTCACATATCTATGAACACACATGAAGAAAATGGAAAGGTCACAAGTTAACACCCCAACAAATCACCTAAGGAAACTGGAAAAGCAAAACCACCAAAACCCTAACTTTAGCAGGGTTAGATCACCAAAATAAAAGCCCAAATTTGAGACATAGAAGACAAAAAGATAATACAAAAAAATCAGTGAAACCCAAAGCTGGCTTTTTGAAAAAATAAAAGGATAGATGGTCCCCTAGCTAGACCGATCTAGAAAGAGAGAAAAAGCCCAGATAAACACAATCAGAAATGCAAAAGATCAAGTCACAACTGACCCCAAAGAAATATGAAAGATTATCAGAGATTACTATGTATCTGTATGGAAACAAACTCAAAAACCCAAATGAAATAAAAGATCTTCTTATGTCACACAACCTCCCCAGGTTGAATCAAGAAGAAATCGAGACCCTAAATAGATCAATAACAACCCTGGAAGTTAACTATATCATAAGAAAACTACCTACAAAAAAAAGCCCTGGACCAGATGGTTTTCTAGCAGAATTTTACAAAACATCATGGAGGAGCTGATACCAATCATATGGAAAGTATTCCAGGCAATCAAGAAAGATGGAACTCTCCCCAGATCATTTTATGAAGCTAACATCACGTTGATACAAAAAAAACGGGTAAAGATCCAACAAAAAAAGAGAACTACAGGCCAATATCTCTAATGAATGTAGATGCTAAAATTCTCAACAAGATTCTAGCAAACTGGATCCAACAACATATCTCAAAAATCATCCACCATGACTAAGTAGGCTTTATCCCCAGGATGCAGGGCTGGTTCAACATCCGCCAGGCCATAAATGTAATTAAATACATCAACATATGCAAAGACAAAAAGCACATGATTATATCATTAGACATGGACAAAGCTTTTGATAAAACCCAGCACCCCTTCTTGATAAAAATCCTAGAACATCTAGGCATAGATGAAACACACTCAAAACAGTAAGAGCCATCTACAAGAAACCCACAGCCAGCATACTGCTAAACATTCAGAAATTGGAACCATTTCCTCTGAAAACCAGAACAAGACATGGATGCCCACTCTTACCCCTCCTGTTCAACATAGTATTGGAAGTCCTAGCTAGAGCAATCAGACAAGAGAAGGGAATTGGGGGTATCCAAATAGGAAAAGAAGAAGTTAAGTTATCCCTCTTTGCAGATGACATGATTCTATACCTCAAAAACCCAAAAGAATCTGTCAAAAACCTGCTTGCTCTGTTAAAGGACTTTGGCAAAGTCTCAGGGTATAAAATAAATGTGCAAAAGACAGTTGCATTTCTATACACTAGTAATAAACAAAAAGAAACCCAAATAAAACCCCAAATTCCATTCACAATAGCCACACAAAAAATGAAATACCTTGGCATCTTCCTAACCAGAGACATGAAAGACCTTTACAATGAAAACTTCAAAACACTGCTCAAAGAAATCCAAGATGACACAAATAAATGGAAAAATATTCCATGCTCAAGGATTGTAAGAATCAATATTGTTAAGATGTCCATCCTTCACAAGGCAATCTACAGATTTAATGCAATACCCTTTAAATTAACAGTAGCATTCTTCTCAGACTTTGAAATGACAATACAGGAATTCATATGGAAACATAAATGACCACGAATAGCCAAAACAATCCTCAACAAAAACAAAAACAAAGCAGGAGGTATCACACTCCCAGACTTTAAACATTATTTTGAAGCTACAATAATCAAAACAGCCTGGTATTGGTACAAGAACAGACATATAGACCAATGGAACAGGAAAGAGATTTCAGAAGCAAAACCTCAATTTCTTAACCAACTCTTCTTCGACAAAACCTCCACCAACAACCACTGGGGAGAGGAGAACCTATTCAGTAAATGGCTG
>CAUYQG010058167.1:0-19991 GCA_963574415.1 Tarsius wallacei
TGCCAACATTACCTTGATACCCAAACCAGATAAAGATCCAACAAAGAAAGAGAACTACAGGTCAATATCCTTGATGAACATAGATGCTAAAATTCTCAATAAGATTTTAGTAAACCGGATCCAACAACACATCTCAAAAATCATCTACCATGACCAAGTAGTCTTCATCCGCAGGATGCAGGGCTGGTTCCACATCCACAAGACCATAAATATAATCAAATACATCAACAGATGTAAAAACAAAAAACACATGATTATATTATTAGACGTGGAAAAAGCTTTTGATAAAATCCAGCACCTCTTCTTAATAAAAGCCCCTGAACATCTAGGCATAGATGGAACAGACCTCAAAATAGTAAAAGCCATCTATGAGAAACCAGCAGCCAACATACTGCAAAACACAAAGAAACTGGAACCATTTCCCCTGGCAATCAGAATAAGACAAGGATTCCCACTCTCACCCCTCCTGTTCAACATAGTATTGGAAATCCTAGCTAGAACAATCAGACAAGAGAAGGAAATCAGGGATATCCAAATAGGAAAAAAGGAAGTTAAGTTATCCCTCATTGCAGATAACATGATTCTATACCTTGAAAAACCCAAGAGAATCTGACAAAAACCTTCACGCACTGATAAAGAACTTTGGCAAAGTCCTTGGGTATAAAATAAATGTGCAAAAGATAGTCACATTCCTATACACCATAAACAAACAGAAAACCAAGTACAAAGCACAGTCCCATTCACAATAGCCACAAAGAAATGAAATACCTTGGCATCTTCCTAACTAGAGAAGTGTAAGGACTTTACAATGAAAACTACAAAACACAGCTCAAAGAAATCCAAGGAGACACAAACAAATGGAAAAATAATCCATGCTCATGGATAGGAAGAATCAACATTGTTAAGATGTCCATCCTGCCAAAGGCAATCTACAGATTTAACACAATACCCATTAAATTACCAGCAGCATTCTTCTCAGACCTGGAAATGACAATAGAGGAATTCATATGGAAACATAAATGACCATGAATAGCCAAAACAATCCTCAGCAAACAAAAACAAAAACAAAAAACAAAGTGGGAGGTATCACATTTCCTGACTTTAAACTTTATTATAAAGTTACAATAAACAAAACAGCCTGGTATTGGTACAAGAACAGGCATATAGATCAAGGGAACAGGATAGAGATTCCGGACACAAAACCTCAATTTCTCAACCAACTCATCTTCAACAAAGCCTCCACCATCAATCACTGTGGAGAGGAGAACCTGTTCAGTAAATGGTGCTGGGGAAACTGGCTGACCACATGCAGAAGACTAACCCTACCTATCACCGTACACAAAAGAACCCTACCTATCACCGTACACAAAAATCAACACTAAATCGATCAAAGACTTAAATGTAAAACCTCAAACTATAAGAACCTTAGAAAACGCAGGAGACACCCTTATGGAAATTGGAACTGGCAACCAATTCTGATCACAACCCCAAGTGCCTATGCCATGTGAGATAAGATAGACAAGTGGTACCTCATCAAACTGAAAAGCTTCTGCAAAGCCAAAGAAACCATCAAGAGAGTGGGGAGACAGCCCACAGACTGGGAAAAAAAATATTTGCCAACTGCATATTTGACAAAGGCCTAACATCTAGGATCTACAAGGAACTCAAAAAAGAAAAGAAAAGAAAAGAAAAAAACAAACGGTCGCATTACAAAGTAGGCAAAAGATATGAATAGACACTTCTCAAAAGAAGACATATAAGTAGCCAACAGATACATGAAAAAATGTTCAGTCTCACTAGTCATCAAAGAAATGCAAATTAAAACCATACTGAGATACCACCTAACTCCAATCAGGATAGTCATCATCAATAACTCAAAAAACAGAGGCTGGAGAGGATGCGGGGGAAGGGAACACTTTTACACTGTTGGTGGGAGTGTAAAACAGTACACCTTTGTGGAAAACAGTTTGGTGATTCCCAAAAGATCTAAAAATCAACCTTCCATTTGATCCTGCAATTCCCCTACTGGAATATACCTGGAGGAACTCAAATCACTCTATGAAAAAGATTCCTGCATACACATGTTTATTCACAACAGCAAAAATATGGAACCAACCATGGTTCCCATCAAAGGAGGACTAGATTTTTAAAATGTGGTACATATACACAATGGAATATTATGCAGCCATAAATAAGGACAAAATTATGAACTTCACAGCAACTTGGATGGACTTAGAGTCTAATACTGAGTGGTCTATCATGGAACAAAGAACTAAGTACCGCACGTTCTCACTCTTAAGTAGACCTTGAACAATTATTATAATACTATAAGAAAGGGATTGGCAGTAGTGGGAAACTGCCAGGAAAGGGAGGACACACCTTATCAACAAGAGTAGCTACATAATACCTAACCTTGAATTGTACCCCCACATCTTTAAAATAAAAAACATTTTTTCTTAAATAAAAGAGTAAGGGCCAGGTTTGGTGGCTCAGCCTGCAATCCCAGCACTTTGGGAGGCCAAGATGAGTGGATTGCCTGGGCCCGTGGGTTCAAGACCACCCCGGGCAACTTGGCGAAACCTCGTCTCTATAATAAATCAAAATTTAGCTGGGCATGGTAGTGTGTGCCTGTAGTTGCGGCTACTTGGAAGGCTGAGGCAGAAGGATCACCAGAGTCCAGCAGGTCAATGCTGGGGTGGTTGTGAATGTGCCATAGCACTCCAGCCTGGGCAATGGAGTGAGACTCCAACTCAAAAAAAAAAAAACTAAAAAATACAACAAAGAAAAAAGACCCAACATTGGAAATCAAAAAGGAAATACAAGCATATGTGTGGGGAAAACAGAAATAGTACTGTAAGAAAATACTTTATGCTCAATACATTTGAAATTCAAGGGGAAATTAAATATACTTCTAAGTTGGTTGAATTATCCATTTTTTTTCAAGTAGGGATAGGAAATCTATGGCAGGCAAAAAACCACAGAATGAATTGGAAAACGTGTCAAAGACCTATACACAGCACAACCATAACCACACATAATTTTATAGGTGAGTTTTAGCAAAGCTTGAGGAACAGGTAGGTTATTTATAGATACATATTTTTTTTTTTAGTTGGAGTCTCACTCTGTCACCCAGGCTGGAGTGCAGTGGCACGCTGCTCATGGTCACCCCAGCCTTGACCTGCTGGGCTCAGGCAAGCCTTCTGCCTCAGCCTTCCAAGTAGCTGGAACTACAGACGCACACTACCAAGCCCAGCTGATTTTTTTTTTAATTGTAGAGACAAGGTCTCACCAAGTTGCCCAAGCCAGTCTCGAACCCCTGAGCTCAGGCATTTCTCTTGCTTCATCCTCCCAAAGTGCTGGATTGCAGGCTTGAGCCACCCCACTCAACCAGTTCCTATATATTAAGCTATTCCTGCTCACAGAAAAAAGCAAGCCTTTTAATTTATTTCATAAAGTCAGCACAATCCTGATACCAAAACTTAACAAATATAAAAATATAATGGATATCCTAAAAGCCCTGACTTCACCACTATGCAATCTATGCATGTAACAAGATTACACTAGTGCTCCATAAACAATGTAAAGGTAACGATAGACCAAGCTCACTGGTTAATCAAATATAAGTATCCTAAATAAAGTATTAGCAAATAATTATAGAAGTGCATTAAGAGACAAATACAGGATGACCAAGTAAATTTTGTTCCAGTAATGGATAAGTGTTTCAACATTTAAAAATCTTCTGATGTGGGCCATTGCTTTGCTAAACTCTGGTGTGTCCTCTGAGCTTTAGCCCCTTCCTTTACCTTGGGGAGGTGAATCTCTCCATCTCCTGTCTCTCTAATTTACTTTCTAAATAAAATATATTTTCCAATCTAACTTCTGCACAATTTTTTGCATCTTTCTCATGGCACTGGATTGCACCCCACCCCAGTGAGTCTGACCTGACATCTCGGAGATCCCTCTGAGAGATATATATTATATTAACCTAACATTTTTGGAGGTCCCAGAGATATGGCACACTCTCGCACTCCCTCTCACTCCTCTCTTTCTCAGCCTGAGTCTCTCTCTGTGAAGAGAGACCAGGTGCTTGGATCCTTTTCTCTGCTACTCGTTCTCATTCTTATCACCTGTGACAAGCTACATCCTACGGACTTCTCCCTTTCACCTCAGCCATGCCTGGTATGAAACTACATCATCATTGGTGAGTCCGTGTGCTACCCCATCCGCCCCTAGAAGATCAGAAAGTGAGCCAGAGGAGGATACTGTCTTGCTGCCTGTGTAAAATCAGCTTTGCCTCTGCCTGTGTAAAAGCACCCTAGCCACTGCCTGTGTCTCCTTTACCAGCCTTCCCAAACTGCTCTCAAGACCAATCTCTCTCTCCACACGCCACCCTATTCCTTGCTAGGAGGGCTTTAAACATGACTTAAGAGGCTTGCTTTCTGGTCTGCTTGGGAGTTTTTTGTGCTGGGGTTTGGGACCCTCTGTGGAAATCTTTGCCAAGTCTCCCGAGTGTGTGTCTGAAAGCAGCCTTCTACTAGGACCTGGGGCCCGCTGAAATGGAAGGGCTTCCATGTTGGAATCATGTAGCCTTATCTTAATCAAAAGTTACTAAAGGTTAATTCAAATTATAAATGCAAAAAATTATCTAAAGGTAAAAGAAAGAAACTAGAAAGCAAAGGAAACATGTAAGACAGTTGCTGGTATAAAGGTATGTTTTTGGTAAGGAAGGATATAAGGGAAAGAGAATAATTTTGTATAGGAAAGGATCTTGTATGGTACATTTTTGTTCTATAATAAAATGACTGGTTATTTGAAGGAAGGAACATGTTGGACAAAAATAGAAGATTCAAGATTGTCAAACGAAAGCATGACTATGTCATAGAATGGTATGTGGAAATAAATGTGTAAAAGGAATTCTATGCCTGTAATCCCACGCTTTGGGAGGCCGAGGTGAGTGGATTGCCTGAGCCTGCGGGTTCAAGACCTGCCTGGGCAACTTGGCGAGACCTCATCTCTACAATAAATCAAAAAAATTAGCCAGGTGTGGTAGCACGTGCCTGTAGTTCCAGCTACTTGGAAGGCTGAGGCGTAAGGATCGCCGGAGCCCAGCAGGTTGAGGATGCGGTGGCCGGGAGCGGCCACTGCACTCCAGTCTGGATGACTGAGTGAGACTCCAACTCAAAAAACAAACAAACAAACCAAAAAAACAAAACAAAAGAAAAAGAAATCAATTAGCAACAGCCCTTAGAGAGAGGCTACATTTTCCTTGACTTGTATAGAGACAAGGACTTTTAAAAAGTTGGTACTTCTGGCCTTCGCCACCATCATCCTACCACTCACCCCAGGCCAACCTAGGTTGGACATTCATGCCTCCCTCTTTACTCCTCTGTGACCAACCAGATCATCACTTGGCTGTTTATGTCCAAATCTCACAAAGCTAGCCAACAGATCTTCATATTCTGATTCTCAGCTGCCCCTGAAGGACAGTTACCAACCCTACCACAGAGCCTGTCATCCCCAGCAGCTCTCCAGTTGCCCCTGACATCGTTCCCTTCCTTGTCTCCCTGTGGACTCCTCAGTGCCCATCTCGTGGTCCTGGGTTCAGCTGGTGGTAGAAAGGGATGCTGCCTAGCACTGACCTAAGAGTGTGTGTGATCCACTGACCCAATGGGTGTCAAAGGTCAGTTCTGAAATGACGATGATTTGGAGGGAGATAATGAATCAGAGGAATTTTTCCATAGAGCTCAGGGGAACGGTGCAGCTGACCTGTATTGACACCCACAGCTCAACGCAGATATTGAAGATCTACAATGAGAACTCTAGGGTTCATGGGGCACAATAGGCCCTCCAGACAGAACCTATTGTGTTGACGCTGCAATTTTCTCTCTCCCAGTACCCTGATAGACCAGAACCATTTACTGAGCTTTTCCAGTGATCAAATAAGGATTGACCACTTGGGCTGGGTCTTTAGCTGAAAGAGACCCTGGGTGTGCTCACATCCCAACAATGGAAACATCTGAGCAACGATTCCTTGGAGACCTAGTAGAAGAGGCACAATTGGTTCAAGGCAAGCGGTATCATTAAGAATTTCTGAGCTGGCCTTAGCAACTTTTCACTCATTCCCCAAGTTTCCCAGTTTTCCTATCACATAGGAATTCATGCTGACAAGCAAGCTGGCTGTGCCACAGCTTTGAATCGGGCACCTTATGAACCATCCCATTTCCTGCACCATGAAGAATCCCAACGTGGAGGTGTTCGGCTACCCTCCCAGCCCCCAGGTCAGCGGTCACTGCAAGAATATCCCACCATGGAGTATGGATTCCTTGTCCAGATCATGCAAAGCAGAGGATTTAGCACTGAATGAGTACTGTGTGGTGTGTGATGACCAGCATATCTTCGAATGGGTCCATGTTCAAGCCAGCTATCTGTACTCATGAACTGTTATGTCTTCTCCTTCTCCATACGGGGGATCATGGCCAGAGATGCAGAGGTGGTTACTGAAGCAGAGGTGGTGGATCTGCTGGTAGGCACATGTAGGGTAGCTTTGGAGTCCCTTAGAAGAGCATCATCTTTAAGCCTTATGCCTCTGTGCTTGACCCCACTGATCCCAAGGCTCTGGCCTAAGAATGATGAGTGGCTTCAGAAAGCTCTGGATAGTGTGATGTCTATTAGGCAGATGACCCAGGGCTCATATTTGGTAATCAAGAAGCAGATGGACAAGTGGGATTCCCTGGCCCATCCTCTCCTGTAGTGAATCATCACCAATAACAAGTCACATGTTGTCAAATTACCTCTCAACAGGCAGTAGGGGTTCATGTGCACCTCACACTAGTTCCTTCTGCCGAGCAGCCCTTCTACCAAGGAGACTCAGCTCCAGACTGCCAAGAAGCTCTATGGCAGCACCTTTGACGTCCCACATTGAGAATTGGAATTTGACCCTGCACAATGGGCTGGTCAGTGCATCCTGCACCAAACCGCAGTTGCATGGAGCAGCCTATGGCAAAGGCTGCCTGAGCCCCATCTCCGGTATTTCCTTTAGAGTCAGTAATGGGGAAAGAGCAGCACAGGATGCTCTCCAAGGATAAGCTGGTCCAGAAGTATAACAGGATGGATACCATTCCCCAGAACCAATCCATTCAGTTAAAGTTCCTGCAGAGTTGGAATCTAAACTGTATGGCACTTTGTGAAGTGATTACATCTAAGGATCTCCAGAAGCACAGGGACATCTGGATGTGTGCTGTATCTGACCACATCTGCATATGGTCCTTCTCTGAATATGAGGAAGGCAAGGTGGTCGATGCCAACATTAATACTCAGGACCCCAAGATCCAGAAGGAAATCATTTATGTGATTGGAATTCAGGTTTACATAAACTGAGGGAGCCCCAGGCCTTGTACCACCCCTGTTCCCCCAGGATCCATACGCCTTCATAAAAGGGCTCAAGTGCAGCAGGTGAGGTTGTCCTGAGGAATCAATGGGCAGGAAAAGGATAGAGGAAGTAGCCTTCAACGTGGAGCTTGACCTAGGAAGCCCACATTTGGATGGCCCATACTGACTCTAACCCCTGACTTTCCCCGTTGACTTCAACCTGTTTGTAAATAAAACAATAAAATGGAAGGTGCTATAGACTGGAAAATAAAATAAAATATTATTTATTAATCTCTTAGAAACATAACTGCATTCTATTAACTGTAAATATAGAATACATTTTGCTGATCCTACTAAACTTCATAACTGAATACAAATTTTATATTTACCACCAATGCACATTTAATTATAAAATGAAATTTCAAATGAAATATCCAAGATATAACCAGTGGTGGGATGTCCATATGCATTTCTTTTATAAAGCTATAACAGTAAGAACTCAATCTTATTAACTGTAAAAATATAGAAAATTGAATCATTAATAACTCTTGATCAGCACATGGAATCCAGCTACCAGTTCTCTGGCAGACAGAAAATCTCATCTTAAACTAAGAGATGTTAGTAGCCCCATTCCAAGGTGAGGATGTATTTCTTGGGCTTTTCTGTGTCTTGTTGGTTGGGATAACTATACAATGTTCCATTTTTTTCCTCAAACTCCCTCTCCATTTTTCCCAGGCTCTTTCATCTAGAAAAGCTTTATGTCTTCTCGTCCCTTACCATCAATCAAATGCCAAATCCTGGAGAATTACTTTTAATTCATCTCATTTGCTTGTTGAGGCCCTTACCAGGTTTCCTTTTAACTAACTGTAATAGCCTCCTAACATTTCTCCCTATCTCCAGTTTTCATCCTCTTTCCCCATCTTTTTGATCAACTTTCCATACTTCTGCCAAACTTCTTTCTTTTATAATAGAGATCATCATATCTTGCTCCCATTCAAAAATTTTAAATGGCCCCTCACTACCTGTATCAGAGAATGGCAAACTACAGTCCATGGGTATACCAAATCAGGTACAACCTGATACCTGATTTGGTAAATAAAGTTTTATTGGAGCACACTGAGGCTCATTTGTTTAATACGGTTTATAGCTGTGACTGATACCACATGAATTACAAAGCCAAAAATATTTATCTGGCGGTTTACTGAAAAATGTTGTTGAACTAGTCTATAGAATTAAACCAAGTATCTTTAGACTATTACCAAAGGTCTTCATATTAGACCCAACTGCCTTTCAGTATTTCTCTTTTTCTAAACACCAAGAACATAAAGCCAATAAACCTTTTCCAATGTGACAAACATTTTCTCTAAACTTTGTTCATGTCATTTTCCTTACTCAGAATACTTGTGCTCATTTCATAGGGTTATTAATTCAATAAACGTTTAACTTAGTACCTACTATGTTCCAAGCGCTGTTCTAAGCTCTAGAGATAAACCAATGAGCAAAACAGTTCCAAATTCATGCTTTCATGTAGTTAATGCTCCAGTGGGATAAGACATAATAAAGAAATCAGTAAATATAAATACATATGTCAGGCAGTGTGTGACATGAAGAAAAGTGAAGTCAGGAAATAAGTAGGAGTGCATGAGGTGAGGGATATAATTTTAAACAGGGAGGGCAGAGAGGGCCTTACTGAGAAGGTGACATTGAGTAAAGAACTAGGAGGGATGAAGAATAAGTCCACAAAGATATCCGGAAGAAATTTCTCAGATGAAAAGACAGGTCAAAGCAAAGGCACTGAGGTAGGCAGATATCTGGAGTGTTTAAAGGACACTGTTTAGCTAGACCAGAGTGAACAAAGGGCAAACAGGAAAAAAAAAAGAGGTCAAGAGGTAACAGGATTTTGGAGCTGGGGTAGGTGGTGTAGGGTCTCACATTGTAAGGATTTCAGCTTATGTTCTTAAATGGAACACAGTTTACTAACATAGGGAAGACTGGAAAGGAATATGTTTGAAGGGATAAAAATCAGAAATGTGGTTTTAGACATGTTAAACTTAAGATATAGTTTATAATATTCAAATGGAGATGTTGAGGAGAGAGTCAGATATAAGGAGAAAGGCACAGACTAGAGATTTGGGGAGATTTATTAGACCCCTTGCATCCTTTAATATACAGTTCAGAAATCACTGTGAAGTCATTTGGCATGCCACTTCCCCATTCAGAATTAATTTCATCTTGTTTATATCTTATCATAGCGCTTATCACCATCTAACTCGTATTAAAAATTAGTCCTAAATATACTTGTCTTTTTTGTCTGAAGAGATATGTGAAGAACACGTATATTTATCTTGTCTTAACTCCAAGTGCTCTCTACTATATTACACATGGAAAATAACTAAAAAATGCTATCTTAACTAAATGTGTTTTGGGGTATTTTAATTCATCTCTCACTGTTTTCTAACTATAGGCAGAGCTAAATACCTATTTACTAACAAAACCATCTCCTTCTGTGTTCTCAATGTGCATGCCCAAGTCAAATTCAATCTCTTTCTCTTCCCCTCTCACCTTACAAGACAAATCAATCACCAAACCATAACAGTTACCTTCTAAACACTTCTCTAATCCTATTGTCACTACTGAGTTTAAGCCTTCACTGCTTCTTGCCTAATTACTTTTATAGCTTACCAATTGCTACCACTCTTGGTCACAATGTAATACATATTTCAACACCCATCACAGTGATACCTTAAAACCACAGAATCTATTCTTGTCACTTCTCCGCTTCATGCCCTCCCAGTGTCTCCTCCACTGTCCCTGGATAAAGTCTAACCTCCTTAACAAGGCAGAAGGCACAACTGGTCCTAGATTTTCTCTTTCTTCTCCCTTCTCTCCCTTCAGATGCTGTATCAAAGCCCACAGAGCATCTGCTGTATACACCATGGGAACCTGTTTTACTGTTGGCATCTGCTCTAGTGCAAAACCTCATTGAAGGCAAGGGTTGTGTCCTAGTGGGTGCTGTATCATAACCAGGGCCTGACAGTGGATAAAATCAATTAAAAAAAAATTTTTTTTTTAAGTAAATGATATTTCAGCATTCCTCAAAAATTTTGCTCTAATTTTACTTTTGCATAGGTTACATTTTAGTAATACATTATTGTACTCAATTCTGAGCTTCTGAAAAAGTATGGTTCTCTAATAATCTCCATTTTAGAGCCATTTTCTACTATCCCATTCCCAAGTAAAGAACTGAGGTTATATTTATGACTCCTTCTATGCTCTAAAACAGAGTATTAATCATTTCTATAGGATAGAAAAAAAGTTTAAACTGCAGCAAGTCAGATTGTGCTTTACCATTACTTTGACTTTACTGACACTAAGTGTATCTGAAATGAGTAGGCTGTCTGAAGAAAAGGGGGGAAAAATCCATAACAATGAATTGCCTAGAAAAGCTTAGATACTTGACCAATGTTAAGATGTGATTATCTAGTGAAATGCATTTAAACTTTATGAGTCTCTGATGTGTTCCACAAAATTTAGTCATAGTAATTGAAGGTTCAGGCTGAAGACAGCAATCTATTCTGAACCTTAGTTTCCAAATTTAAGTGAATTTTAAAGATTTTAAAGTGAACTCACTGGGGACTTAAAAATATCATTTATCACAGTGATGATTCTCTAACCCATTTTGTTTGGTATGAAGTTTCATACTCTGTTGCTCAGGCTGGAGTGCAGTGGCATGATCACAGCTATCATAGTCTCAATCCATTGGGCTCAGGTGTTCGTCTGCCTCAGCCTTCCAAGTAGCTGGAATCACAGATGCATGCCACCACACCTCGCTAACTTTCTGATTTATTGTAGGTCTTACCAAGTTGCCCAGGTTGTTCTCAAACCCATGGGCTCAGGTATCCTCTGGTCTACACCTGTGAGCCACCATGTCTGGCCTTCCAACCCAATTTTAACACTTTCTATTTCAGCTCTCAAGACTACAAATTATTGCTACCGCGTCTCAGTTCATATTTAGATGAAGTACCTACATATCAGAAACAACATTGTTTGAGAAGGATGATGATATTCTTCTTTCCATAAGCCACAAACTATCCCTCGGTGTAATTCCAGAACAATGCGCCAAGTCTTCAGTGCTCAATACAGCAGCCACTACCCACAAGTGGCTACTGAACACTCAAAGTGTGGCTAGTCTGGAAGAGATGTGCTATGTAAACTGAGATGTGGAAATGCAAAATGCACACCAGATCTGGAAGATTCAGTATCAAAAAAGAGTAAAATATCTAATTAATAATTTTATATTGATTGTACGTTGAAATAATAATTTAGATATATATGGTTAAGCTATATTATTAAAATTACTTTCACATGGTTCTTTTGACTTTTTAAAATGTGACTGCAAAGAAAGTTAAAATTATATATGTGGCTTACATTTGTGGCTTGCATTATATTTCCATGGGATAGTAGCTTTAAGCCCACTTAAAGAACTGATCAACAGGCAGAATAAAAACCATCAATGAGAGGTCAGATGTAAAATGTAATCAATAATGACACACAGAAAATACAAATGATCCCCAAAACTTTTAAAATGGTAAACCATGCTAAAAATCAAAGACCACTTCAGAAAAAAACTAAGGCCTCCATCTTTTCTGGAATAGAAAGAATTCATATTTTAACCTATTTCATAGTAGTAGCCTTTATTTTTTACTAAAATTATTCTCTGAGTATTGGCAAAATGCAAGAAATGTGGATTCTAAGATATTAAAGTGATAGCCCCCCTCAGCAAAAAAAAGACCAATACTGGAAATGTTATTATTTTTTCTTTCTGAAAAATGTAACAATTTCAATTAAATATTCTACCTGCCTCATAACATTTCATTTTTGTAAACTCTCACAACACAAGGTATACTATGTTAATCAGGAGATGAATACTTTGTTTGTTTGTTTGTTTTTTGAGTTGGAGTCTCACTCTGTCGCCCAGACTGGAGTGCAGTGGCCGCTCCGGGTCACCACAGCCTCGACCTGCTGGGCTCCAACGATCCTTTCGCCTTAGCCTTCCAAGTAGCTGGAACTACAGGCGCACGCTACCACGCCCGGCTAATTTTTTATTTATTGTAGAGATGAGGTCTCGCTTGCCCAGGCGGGTCTCGAACCTGCGGGCTCAGGTGATCCACTCACCTCAGCCTCCCAAGGCACGGGATTACAGGCTGAGCCACCGAGCCCGGCAGATGAATACTTTAAATCAACTATTAAGGTGATTCCCACCACCCCAACCTCATGTTTCACTATCCCCTCTAACATTTTCTTTAGTATTCCTAGAAACTCCACATGACAATACAAATAAAGTTAAGACAATTACAATTAATAATAATAATGACTCCATCAATATTACATCTGAATAACAAATTTAAGTTATTCTAGTAATTTTTATTTTTATTTATTTATTATTTTTTTGATACAGAGTCTCACTCTATCACCCTGGCTGGAGTGCAGTGGCATGATCCTAGCTTGTTGTAATCTTGACCTCCTGGACTCAAATGATCCTCGCACCTTAGTCTCCTGAAAAGCTGGGTCTACAAGGTTGTATGCCACCATGCCCGGCTAATTTTCTGATTTTTTTTGTGTGTGTGTGTGTGGAAACAAGGTATCATTATATTGCCTAGGCTGGTCTCAAACTCTTGGGCTTAAGCAATCCTCCTGCCTCAGTTACCCAAAATGCTGAATTACAGGTGTGAGCCGCTGTGTTCAGCCTGATGATTCTTGAAGAGTATAATATACAATTTTAAAGAGTATGTCAGAGTACATTATTTGTGAGATTATAAGCAATGTATTCTATAGTAAGATAAAGTATGTAAATAAACAAATATAAATATAAAGTAAATATAAAGACTGTAAGTACCATACCTAAAAGACACAATTATCACTATATTGAAATATTTTTCAAGTACTCTAGAGTAACATACACATAAGTAATAGAACTATTCTTCTTTTGGACTCCAATATTTCTAATATGGTACTTTTCTCCCATATGGTACAATTATTTATGTGTGCCATATTTCTTTATGAGACTACTAGGAGCTTCAAAACCATAGGTATATCTTGATATACTTAATAGCATCTAACACAGTACCTTCCAGAAAGAGATACTATGTAAACAAAATAAAAACACTGTACATCCAAGGGTAGACGCAAAAGTCTACTAAGGATTATATTATCTATTGTGCAAAGTTTTTGATCTTTTACATTAGTGAACATGCAAATAGATAGAAGAACTCTTATTTCCCTCTAATAAAAATGCAATCCTCTACGGAGAAGTCAGGTATGCATTTGGAACAAGCAGCAAGCAAAAGATGATTATTTTAAGAATGGGCACATGGGATATCTAAACACATATGTCTGAGATTTTTTTTCACAGTATTTTTCAGACTACAGTTATTTTATTCATTGAGTTTGGAATTCCATTGAGCATGCTGCCTTACACACCTTGCATTTACACTTCTATATCTTTCCTTCAATAGAAAGATTCCGGGGGGGAGGGGCACTCCACAACTGAGACAGAAAGAGAGGAGGGAGACTGACAGAGGAGAGACAGACATGTAGAACATACAAGCAGATACAGAAGAGAGAGACAGAGAGAAAAATTCTCTGGCTCCTGACTGGTTAATTAAGGCCTCACCCCCTGAAGCTTATCTTCAGTAAACAGGGCCATATTGCAGTACAGAAAAATTTTAATTCTTCCAACAAGGAACACACTGACAATAAACAGTAAAACAAAACATTTTTCTGTACCTTAATATCAGATGTATCACGCTGACTGTTTCGCCAAGCTCTAGAAACTGATGAAAAAGTTCGATCTGCATGATCAAATTTCCCTCCTTGCAAGTTTAGAAAATAAGTTGTAAAGGGTTCCTAAAAAACAGCAATACAAAAATTTATGTTCCCTCATGCATAAAAACATGGTTTTTTATAAATATTTAGATCTAAATATTTTAATGATTAATAGACATTAGCCAGTAATTATACTAAGTGTGAAATGGAAATTATATCTACATGATTACTTGAATGTTCTTAATTTCTTTTTCTTTAAAAATAACTATTTCTAAATGTTTCCAAAACTTATTATTTGCAACATTTTCTCCAGGCATCCTTCCTTTCCAAGAACAATTTATTAATAACATTCAGATAGAAATTACATGTATTTTTTTCATAGAACAGAGAAATAGACCAGTATGTAATTTTTCTATTGTTATGGCTCAATATTTAATTTATGATTAGGAAAAGAAAAATGTTTGGAAGATTTAAAAGCCTCCTCTTAGTTAAAGAACACTTAAACACATATTAGTGGATAATTGCTTGAAATTAGCTAAGCACTATAAATTACTTCTAGGATTTATGTCTGCCTGTACCCTTCTAACAAGCTTTAATTAATGATGTGCTGCTAATGCTTTCCCAAAGAAATTACTTTCTAGTAGATGAATCACCATTCAATTTTACAGAAACATTTCTTGTTTAACCAATATATTATCAATACACGACAACCTTGGTGTTACCAACAAACTTACCTTATTCTATTTGAGGCAACTGAACTTTCCAAAATATATAAATATATGTCTGTGTTCATAAAATCTTATTTAGTTATTTTCATAGATTACATTTTTAAAAACAATTTAAAATCTAGTAAGATGGAACCATTTGAAGAGGCAAATTTAAGGGAAAAATTCACACAATTCTAGATGAAACATTTTTAAGGCAATGCTACAGTAACATGTTATAAAACAAATGCCAAATGAGATACAGAGATATTTGTAATTAGAACCTCAATCATTTAAATTATTTTTAGCATTCAAAAAAGATGTTGATGATTTCTAATGACTGCATATCTTTGCAACATTGCATTTATTTAGTCATGGTTTATTATTCAAATTGAACTTACTATTCTTAGCAGCCATGCAAGAACAAAACTCGCAGTTGAGTAATGAGTACCGTAGTGAAACTTGGGAACTTGATCGTCCTCCCATGATTCATAACGTTCTGCAAAGAATGCTGCTCTTTTTGGATTCAAAGCTCCTATTGGCTGCCAAGAGGGAGGGGGAAAAAAAAACAAGAATACATCAATGTAACCGTCTTTCATCTCTCACCTTCTAATGTTATCCTAGTAATACATGAGATAGTGAATATATAAATAAAATAGATACTTTTTAAGCTGAAACAGTGTTAGAGTCAGAGAGTGGATGGAACAACAGATTAATTTTTCAACATAGGTTATATACATATATAAATAAGTGGATGGATTAATCTGTCATTTCTCTGTAAATCTAGTTTCTGTTGAACATAGATTTTTAATCAGCCCATAACAAGCAATATATAAAGACAATTACATGAAGTGAATATTAGCTATACAACACTTTGGAAAGCACCTATAAAATCCCATTTAGCTGATAAGAAGTAACAACCAGAAACAGAATCTTGAAGCTGGAGTAATGGCTTATAATGGATTCTGAGAACAAAACTGGGAGAGGAGTGAGATAAAGAAGAAATTGTGCGAAAACGGGATTAAGATGTAACTAGAAATTTCTATTAGTATGAATCAAATTAGAAATTACATGATAAAACATGTCTGCATGAGCTATAAAAATATATATAACATAAAAAGAATGGTATGCAGATTATGAGCTTACACTGAAAAATAATACATTACAGTGGAGGTACCAGAGCAGTACAGCAACATGGTGAAGAAACTGGGCTGACTGGACTAGACTGTAGTAATACTCATTCAGAAGGTTGTTTTGGAAGGTAAAATGAGTGAGTACGTTAAAGTCCTACAAACCATGCCTGACCAACTTCAATGAATACTAATTACAATTTTAAAGATGATCTTTGAGAACTGGGGTAAGAGACTTTGAATAAAGTAATTGCCTTTGGAGCTTCTAGCACATTCCTTGGCATGAGATAAAAGCTTAATAAATGTTAGTTGGTACCTGTATCATTATTGTTGCTGATGCTACTGTTATTTAGTAGATACATATGCTCCATTAAATTACGGGCAAAATTTTGTGTGATTCATGCATATGTACATTTTCTCTTAAGGAAGACATAGAGAATAGAGAGTCTTAAAGGGGTCTAGGGCTCAAAGAACGTTAATGTCAACTGCTTTAAAAAACAGTTCACTCTCTAGAAACATTCTGATCTCTAAAAATCCCTGTCTTATGCAAAATATAAATGCTAATTCACTGAAAAGAGATATACAAGATCTCTTAAGATAAAGGACAATCTTTTTCTTTATATCTTTTATGAAACCTATGAATTAGTCACCCTTCATTTAAAAAAGAAAATATCTGATCATTTATAGGAAAAATGTTGAGCTATATAAACGCAAAATATTGGTTCAAAACTGATATATTGAGAAATATTCTTCTGAAAATCAAGCAATGTTCAGACCAGTTTTTAAACTGCATTTTTATGTTATATAATTTACAGTAGCATTTTAAATTCATAATTTTTGTTAACTTTATTAAATTAATAATTAACAGTTTTACAGAACTACGATTTATCTTTGGTATGATTCTCTTTCAATGACTTAGTTCTAATCAACATTATTTTATTTTAAGCCATTTTTTACTTCCTAAGAAAATTTTAAAAAAACTTTAGTTGATTACAATTTTAAGTCAGTGTCACTGTATACTAATCTTAAGATGCTATATTTTAAAGTGTTAGTTTCTCTATGAAAGAATTATATCTGACTTACTAGATATATACCAGTTAAGAATGGAACTGACTCCAAGTGTTCTTTCTTTGTTACAGAAACAATTTGGAATGCTTTTAAATGCATTTTAGTTGTTGTCCCTAAAGAATGAGCCATGAAAAAGGAAAGAAAGAAATAAAGTCACTGAAAGACAAATTATATGAATTAAAAATAGAATCAATGCTCCTTTTGTATGGCTCTGCAGCATATTAAGTATCCACTTTATCTGCTCCTATTTTTATTACTCTCCAAATGAGTAACCTCCAAAATCAATAGTTATAGAATCACGTTTCTTGAATATAATGCTAAAACCAATTAGGATTGATTTCACCAGTGTCTGAAAAAAATGGCATCATGCAGAGATCCATATTGGTTGAACCCACCGTTATTGATTCTGGCTGTTATTGTTACAGTTAGTTTCTGAAGCCTGCTATAGGACAGCTATCAAGACATACCACATTTATTTGCAAGCATATAAAAAAGAAGACCCCAAATAAAAGGTAAAAAAAAAAAAAAACCAGTGAAGCTGTGCAATGACAATGATACACTATCAGCTTACTCAGAGAAGTTACAGTGGGAATACACACATTGAATTATACATTACGCGAAAGCACTGATTTATTGTGGTAATAACATCCACCTCATTAAAAGATTCTGCTTTGCTGCAGTTGGAAGGCTACATATTGTTTACTGCTATAAATTAATGGCAGTGCAAAGAAGACTGTGGAACCATCCTAACAATAGATCTGTAATGACAGTGCTGTATATCACAGCTTCTTCAGCAGCTTCATAATAAAATGGAGACAATGTATTGAGCTAATACATTCTACCATGCTGGCCCATATTTTCCTGACAACTGCTTTAAAAGATGAGCTGAATCCAACTATGTTATAATGCTGCAAAACATTTAACTAAGCAAGAGTCAGTCATACACCAAAGTGCATCATAGCATTTTTAAAACATTGTTTAAATCAGCATTTCAAGATGTTTATTTATTGCTGCAAAAGAACTAAAAGTAAATGCTGATGGCTCTTCTTACTTATACAATATATTAACAGTAAGGCAGTTCAGGAAGATGCCAAGTACTATCATCCTACACAGAGCCCTTGGTACATTTTAAGAAGCTTGACAAAGTATTTTTTTAAGTTAGCAGATTTTTTTTTTTTAAAGAAAATGACAAAAAACACTGGTCATTAAAAATGATCATAACTTTTTGGAAAAAATCAATAAAAAATAAGTATTGATTGGAGAGGATAAAAGTGATTAAAGAGGATAAATTCAAGTTTATAACTGGGCAAACTTAATAGCTCTCAGATACAGTAAAATAATTTTAAACACTACAAAAAGCTAACATATAAAATTATACAAGATTTTTAAACTCTACAAACTAAAGAAAAAACCTCAATCACAATAGAATCAAAGAGTTCAAATAAAATAGAACTAAAGTATCAGGTCTAGCAACAGGACATGACATTAAAAAATATAAATAAAAACTTGAATTAAAGTAATAAATGACAAATTAAAGAAAACCAAAGCTCTTAAAAATGATATGAATTGCCAAAAAAAAAAAAAAAAGCCACTGTATTCAGGATATTTTAATAATTTCACAAATAGCAAGGTTAATATCTGTGGTTGAGCAGTAAGTATTATGTTTGTAAGACAGTAATGAGAACTTTCAAACCAGGAAATGCAAAGTAAAGTTTTAAAAATTAGTTTTACAAAAGCAATGCACTATAAAATACATTTTTTGTTACCTTCTGTGAGAAGTAATTTTGCTAATGTACAAAAATACTGCATGTAAAGTGACCAGCTCTGTTTCTGGTACACAATAAGTTATCAGTAATAATAATAATCATTATTACTTCAGGTTATTTGATCAAGAATATACAAGAAAAAAGCCATTATACAGACGTAATAAAATTAGTGGGGTCTGATAGGAAAGAAAATGATTAAACATCACAATCTTCTAATAACAAAGCAGGATAAAAATATAATAGTACTGTGTATTATCTGTCAGAAGCCTAATAGTAGACAATAGTCTCAGTCAACTGAATTTCTCTACTTCAAGAACATAACTAAAACTAATTTTTCATTTATTGTAGAGATGAGGTCTCACTAAGTTGCCCGAGCTGGTCTCGAACCTGTGGGCCTAGGCCTCTCAAAGTGCTGGAATTATAGGCTCTAGCCACCGCACTCAGCAAAAAGTTTTTCTATAACATTTTGGTTTTCCTAATTTCAATAATTCCTTGTAATTTCAATTTTTCAAGTATAATCTTTATTTAATAGACTGATTTAAAAGGCTAATATATGTAAAGTGCTTAGAGCGCTCCTGGCACAGAGAGAATAGTAAGTGTAGCTGCTATTAATGTTGTTGCTGTTATTATCATCATCATGATTCCTTCTTTCCTTTTGAGATTTATATATGAATTACTACAATTTATAACAATCTTTCAGAAGTGAAGTTCCAAACTGCTGAGCCAGGCTTACAGAGGTAAGAAAGTTATGGGAAATTGGCACAAAAAAAGTAACAACAAAAAAAAATCAGAATTTCTACAAAGCAGAGATTTGCTTGAGTTAACAAACTTCTCTTTTAAAATTCAAAAGTCTTTTAAAATTCAAAAGTCTCACGGCCAGGCTTGGTGGCTCAGCCTGTAATCCTGCGCTTTGGGAGGCCGAGGTGAGTGAATTTCCTGAGCCCGGTTTCGAGAACCGCCCGGGGAACTTGGCGGGACCTTATCTCTACAATAAACCAAAAATTAGCCGGGTGTGGTAGCATGTGCCTGTAGTTTCAGCTACTTGGAAGGCTGAGGTGGAAGGATTGCGGGAGCCCAGCAGGTCGAGGCTGCGGTGGCCGGGAGTGGCCACTGCACTCCAGTCTGGGCGA
>CAUYQG010058170.1:0-31850 GCA_963574415.1 Tarsius wallacei
CCACGCCCGGCTAATTTTTTTGACTTATTGTAGAGATGAGGTCTCGCCTGCCCAGGCGGGTCTCGAACCCGCGGGCTCAGGCAATCCACTCACCTCAGCCTCCCAAGGCGCGGGATTACAGGCTGAGCCACCGAGCCCGGCTGATTTTGGTGAATTTTTATACAGCTATCAAAACTTATGAAATTCCACCTTTTAATTATATGCATTTTTTAAAAAATGCCATTTCTGCTTAAATGGAGCTGAAAAAAAGGTGAATTATGTTTGTCCTTTGAAATTGCAATTTCAAATCCCCAGGGCTATCAGATTTGGAACCAAGACTCGTTGGCTTGATTTTTAATTATACTGAATTAAATAGCATTATATATTATATATAGTTATATTTATACAGTTATATATACAGTTATATATAGATATAGCTTTATATATATATAATTTGGGAAAATATTCAAAAATATAGTTCTGAAGACAAACTTGAATGAATTTCCTTGTATGGGTACCTTGTTCTAAAAATCAGCATTTTCATCCTTATTTTAAGTAAAGCACATAGGTATGTTAGAAGCATGAAGATTTTTATGGTTGGGGTTACTTCCTGATACACCCATCGTTAAGTTGAAAGTATCAAAGTCCAAAATGCATTTGATACACCTAACCTACCAAACATCATAACTTAGACTAGCCTACTTTAAACATACCAGAGCACTGTAATAGTCTATAACTGTGCAAAATTTTCTAACATAAAGCCTATATTTTATAATAAAGTGTTGAATATCTAAAATAAAGTGTTGAACACTGAAAGTAAAAACCAGAATGGGCATATCGGTGCTCAAGGTATGGTTTCTATCTAATGCATATCAGTTTAACCATGGTAAAGTTGAAAGATCATTAAGTTGAACCATCATAAGTTAGGGACCATCTACAGAGAGAGAGAGAAAGAGAAATTGATTTGAGACAGATACGTGTGTGTGTGTGTGTGTGTGTGTGTGTGTGTGCAAGTTATAATGAATACATATAGCCAGAGAGTGTTACTAAAGTTGCATTTATACACATCAAGAGTTATAATATTTATGCCTAGAAATACATATTTGAGTATCTCAGCTGCCAGGTGTTGCATCAATCTAGTTTGCAGTAGAGCTGGACATGGGCATGGCTGTTTCGTTAATAACATTTAGCACACCAAAGGCATATTTCTTTGAGACCTGGTGCACCAGGGGGTTTCTTCAGTTCTCCTGCTCTATTCTCAGATTTCCACTGACTCTGCCCACCTTCTAGGAGTCTCTGCCAGCTCTTCTTTCCTCCAGTGGTAAACTGCATTTGGCTAGTAATCCATACAAAGGAGTTCAAGGCTTAAAGTAGGAGCATAGTCGGCGGATCCTTGATCCTTCTACTTAGCCTCTGTCTCAGACTCTGAGAGTACAGCTTACTGAAAAGAATGCCATAATAAGTTTTTGCCAATGCTAGCAATACTAGTATAGAAAATTCAGAAGTCTAGCTTATCTTAATGTGCTTTAGTGAATAGCTAGCAAAGTTTTTGTTTTTGTTTTTTTAACTGAAGGTCCCTACTTTTATGGAATAAGTCCAGGCCATCGTCAGTGAAGAATTACAGATCTCCTGTAAAACAGTCTGTGACATGCGACTGGGGTTTTAATAGTGATAGAACTTCTGATTGTCAGACAATAAAGAGTCCATGAAGCCAAAAGGGCCTATCATAAGGTGGATTGTCTTACACCAACTAAGTGAGAAGGTCAAGTTCAATAGCAATCTATTGAAAGTCAGCGCTGTTTGAGAAAAAAAAATAGCATGGGCAAGGAAAAAAGTTACATTTCTTGAGATACCACTTATGTTTAGTATATGCATAAAGTTATGACATTCATGCATTAAAGCAATGAATTTAATATTTCTGTAACCACTTAATAAATGATGAAACCAACCCCAAAAGGTGTTTACCAGCTTCACCAAGCATTCCCTGAATCGTGCTGAACTTTTACTCAAACAAGAATTGTCTGCTTTCAGGAGTTCTTTCAGTCATATCAATAGCTGATAATCTAACTGACACTTCCACTCTTCCAGATATTCAGTAACAGTAACACTTCTCATCAAACAGATTGTTCATGGTTCATCAAAATTCTCATTGTCTGAACTCAAATGTCTCACATATTTTACAACTGTTCTGAATTATTTCCTTCAAAATTTATCCTCGTGAAATATGTAAGCATAAAGGTACAATCAGGTCCTGAAAAAAAGGCAAAAAAAAAAAAAAAAAGAATAACCCGTGTTTTTATGAAAGTAACATATGAAAGCATTTAAGAATCTATGTTTATCATCATCCTGCACATGCAAATATTAGAGATTACAACCTTCAAAGCATCAAGATCCTGTTAAAATTTTTTTCTCTATAGAGAAAAATCTGAGAATAAAGTAGCATGAAGAATCACTTTATGTTACTGCTTCCAAGACAGTCTTGGTACCAAATATTAGTCTGAATCAGTGGGCATTGCTCCTATTCAACCAATATTTATTTATCTATAAGATTTTAGAACACCCAAAAGTTTAGGTCATCTTCAATGTGCTTTTGTGAATAGCCATCAGAGGTCAAAAGAATATTTTCCCTTTCAAACATACTCAGGACAAGCTTTGCCTAGATTCTGACTTTATTAAAGAAAGCCGAACTTGAGAATGTATACACTAGAATATATTAAAATAAAATCCCACTCCTCCTTACTCTGTGGTGCAATAACTTCATCAGTAAATTAATGCAGTATTTTCAGGAATATTTTGTAGATTAGAAAAACTATCACCAAAGCATGTTTGAATCTAAGAAATAGAATCCTAAGGATTGAGACTATTTTTTCCTGCAATTGTTATAAAAATACTTTCAGTTTGGATAAATTTATCAATGTTATTTCTTATAGGAAACACAATGTATTAAGCTGAAACAAGAAACACATATAAAAGTAATGAGATGAAAAATAATTTGGGGATGAACATATTTTAATAAAGCCACTTTTAAGAATAATGTCTCTTTTAAATTATATTTAATTTCAACAGAGGTCAGTCAATCTACGCCCTCCTAAGATTAATATGAAGTGCATCCCTGAACATTTTTAATCATTGAAATGTAAATGACCTTAGAGCAAAAACAAAGTTTAGCTAGAAATTTCGCTACACATCAGCATTTTCATTGAAGTTCCAAAACGCTGAGTATACAAACGACGCTCATGAACCATGTTTGTACATTATGGACAAAATAAAAAACACTCTTAAAGAAATATTAATTTTATGTAGATAAAATTTTTGAAATATTTTCAATTAGTTTATTTTAATTATATAAAATCCATACTCTCAATATATAATATGAAAATTTCTACTAGTACTACCAATAAAATATATCAAGTTTTAGTGTTTGTGGAGTAGAGAATAACCTCAAGAACTTGAATCATCAGAGTGCAAGAGAGAGACAAATTTCAATTCAATCCCAAATTCTGAAAATAAACCAGAGGAAAACAGACTAAGCAGAACCACAATCAGAGATGAAAAAAAATGATATAATTGGAAGAGTAGATGGTAGGCATTTCTCAGTTTACTCTCATATCTCTTTTTTCTCAGCTAGACTGTAAACTCCTAGATGGGAAGGATCAGACCACTAAAGAGTCTGTGCCTATGCTGGTGCAGAGCTCAGAATTTGACACAAATAGACAAACAATAAGAACTTGTTATATACGTGGGTAAGTAAATTGGATTTGTTGTGTTTGCAGACATTGACTCATTTAGGCTCCTCCTGCCTTTTAGTCTGTTTAAAAGCTTTGACTGCCACACCTTGAGAGAGATCCACAGATCTCAGGACAGCCAGAGGTCCCTTTGTCTCGACATAGAACAATCTCAGTGTCATAATGGGTCTGTGTTCAATGAACTAAAAAAGTTGCTGAGTTCCAAATATGTACCAATACTTCAATAATTTGTTAAAGATTGGGAAGTGATTTGGATAGCATGAGTAAACATAGAATGAGTTTTTATTAGTGTCTGGCAAAAACGAAGAGTGTGTTTGTATTAAATAACCTTACAGGCCAACATAAAAGTCACCTGAATATTGGCTTACTCTTGGACAGATAATTTAAATACTACTACTCTAGTCAAGGGTGCATATTCTTCCTTGGAATAAAATTCATCATAAAAAGATTAAAATTCCCTCTAGGTATATTTTGCATTATTTCAGATCCTGAAAGTAAAGCCTATAATGTCTAAATTATAATCTAACAAGTTACATAGTAAGTATTAATGATTTGATCGCAGGTTCGAGACCAGTCCGGGTAATTTGGTGAGACCTCATCTCTATAATAAATCAAAAATTAGCTGGGTGTGGTAGGGCGCACCTGTAGTTCCCGCCACTTGGAAGGCTTAGGCAGAAGAATTGCCTGAGCCCAGCAACTTGATGCTGGGGTGGCCGTGAGCATGCCACTGCATTCCAGCCTGGGCAGCAGAGTGAGACTTCAACTCAAAAAATAATGATTTGATTATATGTTTCATATCTTCTGGTAATATGCAATGTTTAGAATTAGAATATGAGATGAGTGAATGACCATAATTTGGACATATATGAAAAAAGTAGTATGGCCTTTAATTCAGTGGTAAAAATTAAAGATAAATAAACATATGTACAAATAAAATAAAAATATCTATACATGTATCACCCCAACTAATTCCCAACGTTTAACTTTATCAAGAAGAAAGCAATTGGATATCATATATTGGCAACATTTTTCTAACTGGCATATTATATGAATATTAAATTTGACAGTCTCATAAAAGCTTGCATTTTTATTTATAACATGTCACATTTTAATTGCTTTTTTAATACTTTGCCTTCATAATATTTTTTCTAACAGTTTTTGTGACTAAATATGATCATATTTCAAATGATTGGTTTGTTTCTAATAAATGAGATATTATAGTTGGACTACCAATCTGCAATATCTTGCACTTCAAAAAAGCCTTATTCACTGAAATATATAAGAAAATACAGAGTTCTTTTAAAAATTTAGTGTATTAGATTGATTTTCATACAGATCATTGATTATATGCATTCCTTCATTGCTTTCTCACTTAATTTGAAGGCAAAGATTAACACATTTAGAAGTCATCTAATGAAATTCTCCACAAGTTCTCAATATTTCAAGATAGTTTATTTTTCTCATTGACATTTATGAGACTTGTAATTTTAGCATTGAATGTAGTAATGATTTTTTGCACTTTTTTTTAACACAGAAGGGCTACTTATTAGAACTTATATTGTGACATTAGAATTCTCTAATTCAAATTCACTGAGTTTTTAAATATCCTCTGTAGCAGTACTGAGAAGCATTTCCCTTCCATGTTTATATCTCAATATATCTGAAGAGAACACAATGCTTTATTTTGTCTGTGTAGGTGTCTGTGTGTGTGTATGCATGTGCTTTCTAAAATGAAAGAACAATGATAGTTTTAACTTTTTCTTATGTTCTCTGACCCTGTGCTCTCTTAAACCAATCTGTCTAGGTAAACACAGCTGCTTGCCGTTCTTGCTACATGAGGCATGCTTGCACCTATGTCCATTACATACACTATCTAATGCATGGTTGGGATTTTTGCAACCCCTCAAATTATATGCTAGTGAGAGAGGAGATAGTCAGAAGCCGATTAGGCAGACAGAGAGGGAGGGTCTTGAGGAAACTAGCCACCTTTGGGAACACCCACTGCACCACCCCCATTATGTAATTGTTGACTGGAAATGTAGTTAGTGAGCTTAAGAACATTCTTTCAACCCAGGATGCTGCTAGAAAGGACTTTTTGCTGCTTGAACACAGGCATGGTAGCTTAATTAAACTTCCTAACTTGACCTTGGCTTATAATATCTTTAACATAGCATTAACATTGAAGTTTTTCCCCCTTGAATGGGCTTTTCTTGGTACTTATGGGTAATATTCAGGATGGAGTAATTTTTGGAGTAACTTTGATAGAGGACCTGCATGCCAATAAGAATTGGGTCTCAGGAAGTAAGGGGCGGATGAGATGTAAATGAGAGAAACACCCCCCAAAAAGACATAATAAAAATCCCCAAATACTCCTAGCAGTGGAGTTTTGGGGTACCCATTTGGACCCCCTCTCTTTTTCTAGAGAGCTTTGTTGCTTAATAAACTTCTTCCTTCAGTAATCCTTTTGGTGTCCACATTCCTTAATCTTCTCAGTTGCGGTATGGCAGGATCATTTACAGAGAGAGACATTGAGGCTTTTAATTTTTTAACAAAAAGCAGCATTTATCTGTGCCATACTGGCCCAGTGGATTCACATCCAAAGGCTGAGGCCTGAACGCAGTGGGTTGTTGCCTTATATTACATTTTAGCCCCTTTGTCTCCCTTATATGGCAACCTGCATTTTTGATTGGGTATTTTATGGCATAGGGTTGTAACTGGGTTACTCATGCACACTTAGACATTGACTATGCCACATCACCTTCACTCTAACACATTCTTTTTCTATTCTGGGAAGTCCCTTATCTCTTTGTTTTAGAAAGGTTCCTGCCTCAGTAGGACAAGAATCCAAGGTTGCTGGTTTAAGTTGACAGTGGAGTTC
The DNA here is from genome assembly GCA_963574415.1 of Tarsius wallacei. Taxonomy (NCBI): domain Eukaryota; kingdom Metazoa; phylum Chordata; class Mammalia; order Primates; family Tarsiidae; genus Tarsius; species Tarsius wallacei. The sequence continues at coordinate 6,604 of CAUYQG010058170.1, forward strand.
AAAATTCCTGCAGCACTAGTATAGACATCTACTAATCCTACCTGTGAATCATGGCATTGGTTTTCTTAGATTTTACATTTGCTTCTTCTTTATCTTTATTACTCAATTATTGTACTAGTAGATTTCTCTTTGAGTTTCATAATCTCTTACAAACCTGACCCAGTAAAGACTTTAAAGGTTCCACAGACACTTTATGTCTTCAAGTGGATTATTGAGAGTGATATAAAACATGAAAAGATCAAGTACTTAGGCTCTGAGAAGTCAAGATCCTTGCTCAAGGTTAAAATATTCAAAGAAGCCTGGAAAAATGGTGTAGTATGGTTCATGTGAGGACATAAACTTTAGGAAGCTATTGGAAAGAAAGCAAGCCCAGACAGAGAAATAAAGCTGAACTTGTGGAAATTAGAGTCCACTACATAGGGTGTTTGAAGAAACTGATTTGATCTAGGAAGTACGATCCCCATTCTACACATTCTATAGTACTAGCCATGATCTATCAAAACAGGAAAACAGAGAACACTAATGTTTTGCTTTGTTTCAAAATACATCATGTATAGCCCTCATTTTTCCTCATGATTTTACAATTATTTTGTGGTTATCTATTAATTAACAAGAAATATCTAACTAAAATGTCTGCTCTTTTCTATGTTCTTAGAGCAGTTAGACTGTATTACTTAGATGAACTTTTTATTAGGGAGAGTTAGATTGAAATTCTAACTTTAACCAGTTGAAAATGTACAAATAATATAAATAAAAAGTAATTAAATAAGATGTAGTATAACGGAAAAAAATGTAGGTTTAAGTAGTTACATTACAGAATATTTTCCAGATTCAAATGCTTACTGGCTATACAATCTTGAACAAGGAATTGAAAATCTTGAAACCAAACAATAACATATAACGATATCAACTTCCAAAGTCAAAGTAATGATTTAAATAAATTTCTTTTAGATGCTTAACAACAGTGGAAGCTCAACAAATTATAGGTGTTTGCTATTGTTATTTTTAAATTAATGGTCTAAATTTTTAAAAATATTTAACAAATACACTAATATTTGCTAGTTCTCTGCTTCCTTGAATAGTTACAAATATTTGCTTTAATAATCTTACATATTTTAATGAGAATTAAAAATACTAACTCATGTGAAATATCTTGGAAATGGTAAGATTATTATTATAATGATATCTATTAATATAATTGTATTGATACCCCAAATCTGTTGAACAGACCAATATGAAAGGAAAGCAAATAAGTAGCAGGGAAAAGTCCCACTATCAGCTTCACTAAGATAACAATATAAATATTTACATTAACTCTCAATAGTTCTTTAAGATTGCTATAACTAGATAGGCCTCTGCAGGCATATTTTGTATATTCTTGGTATTACAATTAATTGGCAGATAATTCTAATACAAAAATGATTCAATTTGGAATTTATGGATGACTTGATACAGAGAATCATTGTTTTCTGACCTATCCAGACAAAATAAAATAAAATAAACCCCTTTATGTAAAATGAATATATTTTCAGTTATATACAGACTAATGTGCAACTTTAAACCAATGTGAATTTTTGTACTTGAACAGCTAAGTAAAGAAAATGGGTACATATTATAGAAATATTGATATAGCACCATTTTAACAAACTAGACTATAAATAGCTAGTGTTTTGAAAATGTATAAGTGAGATTTAATGGAACAAATCATTTGTTAGTTTCATCTTCTTAATTGTTCAGGTTATGTCACAAAATTTTGTAAACATTTTTTAAAGCTTCCTGAGAGATATATCTTTAATACTTAAATCTTTATGTTAGTGTACCATTAATATCAAAAAGGAGAATTTTTCTTCAGAATTATTTTCAATCATAGAACAATTATAATTGTATAATTTCTACATGCTTTTATTATTAACACATATTTGTGAACCATGTTACTAACATGACTATGATCCGGCCCTCCACCCCCATTTTTCAACGTTTTCTTTAGCAATTTCTTCCGAGATTCTCTTGTTGGGAGAAAAAAAATGGGAGACACATTTAGGGAATGGTGAGGTGGAACAAGACAAAGACCAGTAATATGTTCATTCTCATCACAGTCCTGGCACAGCAGGAGGGAAATTTGCTCTGCACTGCTGAATGGCTAAGCACATGCTCTCCTTCTATGGAGGTGCTGCAATTTGTTCTGTGTGACCAAGGGTAAATGACTAAACATTTCTATTCTTAACTTCCGAGTCAAAAAATGAGTATACTCATAGAATCTTCCTCATGGGGTTGTTTTGAAGATTAACTTAGTAGCTAGAAGTGCTATTGCAAATTGAAATTGCATTTATTTTTATTTTTATAGCTGAAATGTCTTAGGCCTCAGAGTAAGTTTATGGATTAATAAAAATGCCAAACACACACACACATACACACACACACACACACACACACACACACGGTATTGACAAACTAGAAAAGAATAAAACAAATATGTTTAACAACTTGCCACAGTGATTCGCATTGTGTCACACTTAATGTAGGCTTTTTCTGTGAAGAAATGGATATCAAGGAGCTGACAGTTAAGCCCAGGCACAAAGCCGAAAATTCTGTCACATCAAGAGAAACAGGGTAATAAATATTCTGTCAATAGTTCCGGAGTTACTTGAAACACTAAATAAATCATTCAATAAATCATCTTCCCCTCAGAAGAATGTGCTAGTTTAAGAGTTTAAGAATTTCTCCTTCTCTGTTTCTCTCTCTTTCCCCTATATATGGTTATTTATATTTTTTCAAAAAAAGATCTATATATTAACAGAGAGGAGACTATATAATATCTTTATGTTCCCTGTTTGATCCATTTTTGTTTGGAAAATTCTGCTTAAATGCTTATAATATAGAATTATATAAATCAATTATAGAGAATAATATTTCTTTGCATCTTCACAAAAAAGTTAATGAAAATTATAATTGAATATCACAATGGACTAACAATTACTCCTGAAGGAGAAAGAATAAAAGGAATATCATTCCCTTTCTTCAGGACATGCACTTATTATAACCTCAGGGAGCTTCACCTGCTCTGGACTGAGCATTTTGGGTTTCAAAAGAATCCCACTTTTTGTTCAGCATACAAAAATAAAGAGACTGTAGCTGAGTTATTCTCCATATATTTAGGAAAGAATAAATATTTAATGGTTATTTTATAAGATGGTATATTTTTATCAGAGTTTTATACAAAGCATCCAATTGGAGTTAATCTAACCCAGAGAAGTTTGGCATCCACAGATTTGACTGGCTGAAAATGAACATTTGGGTTCTTAACTACTATGCTTCTGAAAAGAAATAAGTATCTATATAAATTTTTCTAAGCAGTCTTTGAATGTTCAGGAATTTTTCTATGCCCAGATCAAATAGAACACCAAGATACTCTCTAACTGCACAAATAGCATTATCTGAGTCACAGCTCAGAACCATTCCAGACACCCTATTTTACCTTTAAAAATCACACATTGCAAGGTCTACAAGGTGCTACTCAGATGTCATATCCAACTGTGATAATCATAACAGTTTTGTAACAGTAGAAGTACTCTTTCTTTACAAGTCTTATAATAAATTATAGTCCTCTGCAAGAAACTAGAGTCAATTTGTTTTTCTATACAAATACGCACAATTACACAACTTCTTTAAAATAACTTGGAATTATGATTGGTAGTCAAGTCATGTGTAATAATATATTACATAATAAATTATTTAACCCAAGGTTCTACCTATAGATTTTATTAAAATGCTTTTGCAAAAAATATATTAATTTTAGAAAACAGAATCATAATACTGTGAAATGTAAAGTATTGAATTTAGAATGCCCCCCGCAAAACGGGAAAAATGCACACATTAATTACGACACGTTGTAAACATAATATTGCCTTGAAACATGTGCATTTTTGTTGAATTCTTTCTTGGAAAACATATAAACAAAGGAATACATGAGATTAAATAGTATTCAGATTTTTACGTGTTTTAAAACATTGAGGCAATGTATTGAGAAATACACTGAAGAAACTACAACCACTTCATTCTGTAAACAAATTTAGAAAATACCTCCAGAAAATAAGGTATCTGTTGGTAGGTATAAATATCCTTACACATGTTGACAAATGTTTTTTATGACTTAACCATAAAAATAATTTTAAAATGTCAAAATTATAGACCTTATACATTTGGGTCTGAAAGTGATATAATAGATATCTGTTTCTAAACTATGGTAATATATGTTTTTCTTACATGAATTTTCTGCTGCTTGTCTGTAATATCAGAAAACTGATTAAAATTTGAAAGATATTTCCAGAAATAAGACAGAAAAAAATGCTTTGTTATTATTAAGACATGCCTTCAAGATAATGAGAATTAAACTGACAAAAGAACATCTTGGCAAAATGCTCTCCAGTGGATTTGATTCAGATGATAAAAATTAAAGAAATGAATGAGTTATTTATATTTTGGAAGATAATATTACAATGCTTCACATACTCCCTTCCATATTAATTCTAATTTCTATTACCAGATAGATGACATGAATGCAACTTGAAATCCCTCAGAAAATGATTTACAACAAATTAAAGGCATATCATATTATCATATAAAATGATAATAACTCCCTTGACCCATTTACCCTTACATTTTTTTCAGCACTCTAAAGAGTTACTTGTAGTAGTCACTCTAACAACATTTCTAACCACAATAAATGTCTAAAAGTCATACATTTTGAAACAAAAAATCGTATAAAATATTTTTATTAAGGTGTCATTTGGTGAATTGAATTTAAATATAAATTACTTTGTGATTATATTAAACTTTTAAGGAAACCTAATGAGCTTTGGATTTGCCATGTGATCTTGGACCAGACATTTAACACATTTTTATCTCAGCACCCCCAATTTAGCAAGTTAGGGATTTAGCCTTATCCCAATACTAAAGTTCCCTAGTTTCCATTAATAAGTAGTTAAGAACATGTAATTTTTGTATAATAACAATAAGAAGAACAATAGACCTAAAGCAATAGATTTTAGAGTCAGCCACATTTTAGGATTTATAATGTATTTTGATCTAGAATGACTACACAGTGTTAACTTTGTTCAATAACCTAAAAATAGGAGAAACAGCTAAGGGAGAGGAAAAAGATCAGCACCAGCCTATTATCATGTTTGAAAATAAAATGCAAGACAAATGGCTGTAGATTAGTTGAGTTATTCAGTTTAATTTCTTAGGAATTTAGAATATGAAGTTGGGATGCCATTTTTTATCTTCCAAGTGTATACAGAATAATGAACACTTAAGATAACCAACTCATTTTGAGGAAGTTCAAATTAAATAAGTAACTTTCTTCATTTTTTAATATTTGGAAAGTGTATGAGCATATAGAATGTAATACAATTTTCAGTAAATTCAAATGACTAGTTAAAAAAACTATAGTTGTGGTTTTTAGCTTATTGCTAGAAGAAGCAAAGGTTAATTTTAGAAAAAAAACTTGATTAAAGTATCTGCCTATAACATAAATATACCTATCCTATACATAGCCTAAGGAGCTTATTTTTTTCAAACAACAAAATGAAATGTAATGTGATAGAAAAATTCTATTTATGATAAAAACAAAAACATAAAAACAAGCTTAACTATCAAAAGTATACAATGCTTTTTGTGAAGAAAATTTATAAAATGCTATGGAGATATTTATTCTTCCTGAAACACATTAGTTTAATATTCCCAGCAAAAATAACAAAAGTATCCTTTATTTGACCACAATTTTAGCATAAAAATTTAAAAGTTAAAAAAATTAAACTAAAACCACTGCTTTGCCGAAACATGAAAAAATAAAATGAAATAAAATGCTGACAAGTTTTATTACATAAATATTTTAAATGTAATTACATTCATTAATATTCTCAGAACTATATTATGTTGAATTCATTTGTCTGATTATTCTTGTCCACGATCATAGTATTTTAGTTCATGTAACTTTATAATATTTTCTTTTTTGAGTTGGTGTCTTGCATGTCTACAAGAAGATATGCAGTAACCATAATTACTGTTCAAAAAAAATAATGAGGGCTATGGTACTTATTTGATTTAAAAACATTGCTGAGCCCGGTGGCTCAAGCCTGTAATCCCAGCATTTTGAGAGGCCGAGATGAAGGGATTGCCTGAGCACACGGGTTCGAGAACAGCCTGGGCAACTTGGCGAGACCTAATCTCTACCATAAATAAAAATTAGACGGTTGTGGTAGTGCGCGCCTGTAGCTCCGGCTACTTGGAAGGATCACCTTAGCTCAGTAGGTCGATGCTGGGGTGGCCGTGAGATGCCATTGCACTCCAGCCTGGGAGACAGAGTGAGACACCAACTCAAAAAAGAAAATATTATAAAGTTACATGAATTAAAATACTATGATCGTGGACAAGAATAATCAGGCAAATGAATTCAACATAATATAGTTCTGAGAATATTAATGAATGCAATTACATTTAAAATTTTATGTAATAAAATTTGTCAGCATTTTATTTCATTTTATTTTTTCATGTTTCAGCAAAGCAGTGGTTTTAGTTTAATTTTTTTAACTTTAAAATTTTTATGCTAAAATTGTGGGATTTTAAATTACTAAGAAATAAATTACTTTAGAAAAATATTAAAATAATTGATTAGCATTTTGAACAAAATGATAAATAATGCTTTACTATCTAATTTTTAAAACTTGAACCAAATTTCATAGATAAGAATGATTGAAACATGAAAAATTAAACCATGTGAAAAATGGTGAATGAGTATTTTATAACTTTAAATAAAACCCATCACGTCTCAAAACCAAGAAATCATAAAGAAAATATCGATTTTTACTATCTTCAAATTAAATATCTGGCCGGAGCAAGATACCATCAAAAGAAAATGATGATCACAGAGGAAAATATATCAACACATTTGAAAAAGGTAGTTTAAAAAAAAATCAAAGATATTGCAACACGACAAGGAAGAATAATGAACAGAAAATGAATACAATTAATAATATGAAAAAATAAGCTCACTCATAGTTCAAAAAATATAAATAAAAACAACCATAAGATAGTATTTTAGCCATATTGGAAAGTTACAAAAAGTGATTTTCAGAAAATACAGGTGAAAGTAAGAAGCTGGCACCGTCACATACTGTTGTTGGTTGACATTGAATTGATACCATTTGAAAGAGCAGTCAGGGGTTTTCCATCAAAGTTTTTGCAATATAAAGCAACTTACTCCTAAATTTCACTTTATATATAGATAGTCACATATTTTCCAAAGTTATGTATGCGACACTTTCTTATAATTGTATTTGAAATCTTTTAAAAAATGGAATGATTCAAATGTCTATCAGTATAAAACTGGTTGAATATAACTAATTAATATTATAGAATTCTTGTATGGTAGTAAAAAAAGATAAAGTGATATATGTTCTGAAGTGGGGATATTCTAAGCTATAATGAAATTGAAAACAAGTGGAAATATCATACTAGAAAAATTATGCAAAGATAAAAGGAATTATTGGTTATGACAATCTGAAGAATAAAATATGTGTGAGTGGGTAGAAGGATACAATGGGTAGAAATTAAAGAAATCATAATGTATGTTTTCAATTAGCATATATTTCTTTTAAAAGCACTATGTTAAAAATAATCTTAACTAGCAAAAATAGAATAAACATATTTTCAGTTGGCCCATCTTACTTTCCTATTTTAAACTGCAGAATCTCAAGTCTGCTCCTCCGCCCAAATGGAGCTCTTTATCCCCTTCCCCCATTTTTTTCAATATTGTTCATTATCACCTTCTCATAGACTATGTAATTTGTTTATTCACTCAAATTAGCTTTTTGGAGCACATAATTTTGTTCCCAATTCCTAGAAAATGTCTGGCATATATACAACATCTAATAAATGTCTGGTAAATAAATGAGTCATTTTATCATTCCTCATTTTATAGCCTTGATTATAAGAGAATGAGCTACTTTAGTCTGTATCTTCAAAATCAATTCAGAGGAACTGATTTCCTTTAAACTCTCCATGCTGCTCCAGCGACGGTGGCCATTTTCTTGTTTTTATGATTTCTTTTCCTTACTTCAAGGCTCTTGAACAACCATTTTCTTTTGCCTGAAATAGCCTCCTTCTATTTGTCACCTATTTTTTTGCTTTTCATGTTTCTAATATCAGCTTAAATATAAACTTTCTTAAAAATGGCTATTCTGGCTAGTTGGTACCTAAATATCTTTCCTCTCTTATCAGTCAATGATTTTATTTCAGAGACTTGAGCTTATTTTCAAATTACAAATTTTTGCTTTTTTAAAAAATTTATTTAATAGTTATTTCCCAAACTAGGATGCTAGCTTGCTAAGAGCTCTTTAAAAATATCACTCTACCTTTATATTCTGGTGTAACTCCCACTTAGTAGGCACAATAAATATGTATTAATGAATAAATAAAAATATTTTGTTTTATTCTTTACACTCAGTGCTATGTAAAACAGAGCCTAATATTGTGTGCATTGTAAGCTCAGTATATTTTTTTAAATACATTAACTCATTATCTTCTGACATGAATTTTTATCCCTAACTCTCTTCAATCTAAGTTAGCATCTCATTTATATCTTGTTAAGAACATGTAAGCCTTCAGGCAAACAATATACACAAAAATAATAACAGAAAATATATAATTGTAATAATGATATCTATATTTTATCAAATGTTCCAAATTCCAGGCCCTAGAAAAATTGTTTTATATCTTTTATCTCATTTAATTGTTATACTTATTCTATAATGTACACGTCATGTTTCTTTTAAAATAACAGTTTTAAAAAATAAGCCTAAATAATTTTGTTCCAATACATATTAGTAGCAGAGATAATTCTGTTTTTAGAGCTTAAATCTGTATAGTCTTCAAAGTTATGCCTTTTAATCTTTTGTTAGGAATTATCACTTCAGTGCTCATTCACACATTCATTCACTAGCTTTCTTTCTCTTAAAATGTTCAGTTTCTTTCCTGTTTTTTTTTACATTATTTTAAAAAGCGTATTAGATTGTTATTAATGACAGTGAAAGACAGAGATAAACATGTTTAGATTCTTAATGATCTGTAGTCCAACACGGATACAAAGTCAAAAACAAACAACATACAGTCATCATCATTATTTAAGGTGGGTTGAAAAAAGTGATTTTGTAAAAAAGACTGGACTAGTATTTTTATAAAGTTAAAAAATATATTAGGAGACTGTTCAAAGAAACCAAAACATGAGTTTGCTAGATAAACAACTGATCAATGTTGTGATATGACATAATATTAATAAACTACTGCTATTGATAATGACCCCAGTTGTATCGTTGGAAAGACAAGGGCAGAATATTTGCTTGCAAGGTTGAAGAATAAGTAAAAATATAAGAAAAAAGCTGGCAAGTAAAATCTGTATGCAGTGTAATACATTAAGGGAAACAATATAAGATGGTAGAAGGAGAAAATTAAACCAAAAAGGTTTATTTTTTAGAAAATCATTTTAGTGATTTATACTAAAAATAAAAGAGATTTTGTGTTCAAGAGAAATCAACAGAACAAAATAAGGAGATTAATGTATGGGAGACAACAGGGACCTACTTGATAAAACCTGGCCTCACGGATAAAGAAATGTGATTCTGACCACATGGGGCTGATCCTTGGATGGAAGGAAAAACACTTCTTTCTAACAGAGTGTGCAATAAAACTAAAACAGAAAAGTTCATCTTCTTGCAGCTGTAGTTAAAAACAGAATTTGAAATAATATATTGAGTGATATTTTCTTCTGAAGTAAATATTGAGATCATTTGCTGGCAATAATATGAGAATTGGACTGGTGAAATCTTTGAATATTTCCAGATTATTGGAAAGTCTAGAAATATATAAACAGTTGTCTTGCAGTCTTGTGGTATCAAGTGAGGTTGGAGTTCATGAAAATCATTGCATTAGATACTTATATATGCAGCTTTATACCAGCAGTGTACTAAAATCTAGCAATCAAAATGGGGAGTAGTCGTGGTATTGATTCAGAGGTTAAATCTTTGACAAGACTGTGAGAGAATATCATACAGAGCAAGAGAGTTGAGGATATTGGAAGATCAATTGAGTAAGTTAATTGATAATGGTGTATTTTCCCTGTATTTGAACCCATGAGGAAGTTCATTCTTTATTCTACTTGCTTTCTCACAGTTACTATAAATGGATGTAATTTCAAATGCTTCTTATAGTCCCTGTCCCATTACTTATACACTTTCTTTAAGCAAACTAACACCACTTCCCCTGTGTGGTTTTCCTTCCCTGACATCTGTATTCCAGATGTTAGACATGCTTAGACAGCTATAAAGGCTGGAGCCACTGTAAATCCATCATCTTCACCTGCCACAGACTGCAGAACAATCTTCTATCTCACCCTTTTCAAGATTATTTATGGCAATAGTTTCAAACATTCTGGTAATTTAATAAGCTATAATTAAAAAATATTATAATATATAATATATGTGCACATAGAAAGATATATACAAAGGGAAACTCCCTAAAAAACAAAATTATCTTTTGGTCAGCAGGCCCCTTGTTGTACATTTGGAATCTGTTCCTCTCAATCAAATGGTCAAATAAAGCTTTTACCTGGAAGTTTTGAGAAGGTCACACCACAGTTTGCAGAACAAATGTCCCAAGTTGTGGCAAAGAGTTGACTGGTTCTTCCACCATGACAACGCACCTGCCCACACTACACTGAGTGTTCAGCAGTTTTTGACCAAAAATGATGTGACTCCCACGCCCTATCCTCTCTATTCACCCAATCTTGCCCAAGCAACTTTTTTTCGTTTCCCTGATGAAAAAAGTCCTCAAAGGGAAATGTTTTGCCAGTATGGAAGAGAGAAAACAAAAAGCAGCAGTAGCATTAAAAGCCATCAAAATTAATGAGTTCAAAAACTGTTTTGAGCACTGAAAAAAGCATCTCAATAGGCGTATCTCATCAAATGCAAGTACTTTGAAGGTGGTTGAACTTTAAACATGTAAGAATTCACACACAATGTTTTATAAATATATTCTGGGTTTTTGGGTGTCTGCCTCATATGTACACATATTTTTGTGACTCTGAAGATACGTGCTTACCAAACAGTAGCATGTCAGGGCAGATCACATGAATGTTCTAATAGTGACATTTCATTTTCACATGGATTTGTGCATGTGATTCTTTCTTTCTAGAAACCCGTTTTTCTTCACCAAGCTACCTTTTATCTGTCCATTAAACCATACATCTAAATGTTTTTTAAAAGATGTCTATCCAGGAATTTTTGTACATTTTTAGATAAGTTTATTTGTCTTTTTTAAAATTGAGTTGTGTATTTCTCATATACAAGTATTTGGAAACTAATTCCTTATCGGATACATGGTTTGCAAATAATTCTCCTAATTTATAATCCCCCTTTTCATTTTTAAAAATTGTTTCCTTTGTCACAGAAGGTTTTTAGTTTGCTTAGGCTCAATTAATTATTTTAATTTTTGTTTCCTGAGCTTTTGATATGATATCCAAACAATAGTAATTGCCAAGGAGATACACCTAAGTTTACATCTGGGAATTAGTGACTTCATGATCTGTTTTTAGGATGTTAGTCCATTTTGACTTGATTTTTTGTGTATGGTGTAAGATAAGGGTCAGGTTTCATTTTTATGCATGGGAATAACCAGTCTGCCCAGCATCATTTATTGAAAAGACTGTTGCAGATGATTCCAAAATGGCAATGGAGTTGGTCAGGGTGTTTGAGTCTCAAGTCTCCATATAAATGAGCGGGCACAGGGACAAATATGAATGCAAGTGTGTTGGCAAGTGAGTGTGCAAGTGTCTGACTGAGTGCGGACATGGGGACGAGTGGCCTGAGCTCTCCTGCTGAGATGATTACCCCATGTAGGTACTAGGATCCCAGTGAGCTCCATAGCCCAGAAGCAAGACCATCTCTGTGATTCTAGACAGAAGAAAGCAGCAAAAGCAACCACTGTTGGTGCCACCTACCACCGCAGCCTTCACATCAGATTGGACATTGGCAGTGGAAACCATGGAGAAAATACACCAGACGAACTAGTCACCAAGTCCTAGCAGATGATAAGATGCAGAGAGGTCCTTACAGCTTTTGTCCTGGTAACCAGGCAGAGACAGGCTTCATGTTACCCACATAAACAGAGGAGCTACTCCCTGAGACTGAGGAGTGAAATCAACACCTCTCTGAGGTTGATCACTACCAAGCCAAAGATACCCCGGGTGCAGTATCCCCAGAGGGACAGGCCATCTGAGGAGAACCAGGTTCTGTATTCCCTAACTGAAACATTTGTGGGTCTATGGCTGCAACCAGAGATGAAGTACCCAGCCAGCTGCGAATGAGTGGGGATGAGTTTTAAAGTGACCCAGATCCCTTTTCCAGCAATTCACAAGATGTATAACCCAGGTGAGAAGCATCCTGATAGGCACCTTGTAGATATTTCTGATGTTCTGTGTTCAATTGCAGTATTATTCACAATATTCATGGTATGGAAACAACCTAAGTGCCTATCAACATATGAGTAGATAAATAAATTATTGTATGTCCATTGCATATACATATGTAGCTATCTCTCTATCATCTATTATTTATCTATGTATAAAATTACTCAGCATTAGAAAAGAGATACTGACATTATCAACAATACAGATGAACCTAAACAATATGCTAAGTGAAATAATGCAACATAGAAAGAAAATGACTGCATTATTGCACTCATATGTGTATCTCTTCTAGTTTTTATTTTTTTTGAACCAAAGCATAGATGAAAGTTCACAGGTAATAATAGAACATCTATCTCTTTTCTACTAAACAGAACTCAGAAGTGTAAAGTGTATAAGAGAAATGTGTATTCTCAACTAAAACCAACAACTGTAGGCTACTTGAATGTGCTTTCAGCACCCCTAGTGAAATTAGAAATAAGAAGGAGGTAAACAAACATAAAAACAAAATTTACTTTTGACTCAAAAGATTTTGGTGTGAATAAGTTTTAGCACATACCGTGTTTGGAAATTTGTCAAACTGCACAAGTGGTCTACTTCCACATCTGCAAAATGGATTTGACAGTCTACATTACATAGTTATTTTGAATGCAAAAATATGTTTTAGTTGGTGTGTGGTACAGATTAGGAACTCAGAAATACTAATTCCTTTCTATCTTCTTCAAGTTGTGATTGTCAAAGTCTATTTTTTTTTTTTTAGAATTCCTAAATTTTGATTACAATGCTTGATACACAGTTAATACTAAAAGCTTATTCATTTTTAAATACTCCATTAAATATAAGATAATTTGTTAATCTATGGATTTTTATATTGGTCATAATTCTAATCAAAATTTTTAGAATAGTTGCTTTCTCAGGTTGTAAAAACCAGTGTGCATTGCAATCTACTAGCCTGAATGCCTATGGATTCTTTATGAAAATTCAATGATCTGCCCAACAGTCCAGTCTTCCCAACACCCTAAGCCTTCCTAGACAGTCTTTCCTCGTCCTTTTAGAGCATGCTGACATTTTTATTTGAATAGACTTACCACATTATGAAATAAAATTTTACTTTATGTGGCTTACTCGGATGCTATGCTCTTGAAAATAGTAGCAACCCTATTATAAATCCAGTATTAGGCAAAGAGATAGCTAACAATAGATGTTTCCTTAATAATTAAAAAAATATATAAAATAATCAGAATTCTAAGAAAAAAATAAGAAAATAATTACAAATACAAATAATTATGAGAAGCAAGTAAGGTTTATAAAAATCCTTATTTCACCACATGAATGCATTTGATAATTCAAATTAGAATTTTAAAATGCAAAATATCATATGTTACTTTTACCAGATAATAGTAACAGTTTAGAGTTACTTTACTCAAATGAAACATCCTCAAATATTCTATAATATGAGTTCACTATGTTTGTGAGGATGGTTTATACCATTCCTATTCTAAATGAAAATGATGCTATGTAAATTTAAAATTATCTAGTTGTAATTATTTTACTCTAAAAGATGAGAAAAAGTGAACATCATTATCAGACTGAGCCTGAGGAGACTTGACAGTGTATTATGATTTTCAATCCTTGAGGGCTGGGAGAAGAAAATAATTCTGCGAATAATATTAAATCCAGTGCATGTTTTGTTTTAAAAATTATAATAGATCCGAAATAATATCCCAAAGGCCCATATGACTTGGCTAAAATAATGTTCTATTTTCTCGTAAATATCAAACTCTGAAGACATAAATCTGATACAGTTAGTGAACTAAGAATAATTAGCCCTAAAGTTTTAAAATTGAACCTTTGAAGAACAAAATAATCAACGTGTTTGATGTAAGCCCGCTTCAGATGCGTCAGCACTAGGCAAAGGGACCCACCAGCAACAAGCATAGGCCTAAAAGGCAGGAGGAGAAAGAGTGAAGGACATTTTAGACCAGTGATTTCACTCTAGATGACAATAAAATAAGTTTGGAAGTTTTAAAATGATCAATATACTCTCATTAGAAGTGATGGACTTGAGAAGAACATCCATATGTTTTTAGCAGCTTAACAAACATTTTAAAAGGGCAGTTAAATTTGAGAACCCCTGACTTGAAAGAAAATAGAAGAACTCTCAACCAGGAACTAATGCAGTTTACTTCTTTTTTGGTTGCTTTTATGATTGGCCTCGCTGGGTCTCCCAGAGCCAAAATCAAACAAAAAGACCAAGGCTAGAAGATTGGGGCAAAAAAGGAATAGGTAGTACATCTGTGGTTTTTGTTTTTTTTGTTTTTTGTTTTCTGTAAAAGCACATGTTTAGTTCTCTCTCTCCTCTCTTCTCTGTCTCTCCTTCTCCATCCCCCTCTCCCTCTCCCTCTTCTTATCTCTGCTTGCTCCCTCATCTCTCTCTCCTCTTTCTCTCCTCTCTCTTTCTCTCCCTGTCTACCCCTCTCTTTGTTTCTGATTGCTTTATTCAGCTTCACTATATTGACGAATTAGAATTTGGAATACCTATATGCTATTTTTTGTATTTATTAAACAAATTAATAAATTATCCTGCTACACTGTATCAATAAAAAGTGAAATGGCAACTATTTACTGGAAATTAAAAGTATGTATTATGTTAGTTATTAAGTACAAGGGTGACAAAAATGTTATAGTAGTATAGCACAATATTTGGGTAGTCTATTTATTTCTAAATAAAGTGCTAACCATATAAATTATATGACCCACATATTTTAGATATTTTGAAGTTTTCCAGACAAAGCCAGATATACACAAGTTATATTTTTAAATTTCACACCCAGCAAGCAAATCATTGTATCTTTTTCTCAGTTAGCAAATTATCAGTCTGGTAATTTTGCAACAATAATAGTCTAAAGGAGCCTGACTTGTTAGGCCTTCATATATGTTATCAGCATATATGTTAACTACTAGTAGCTGACTTCATATCTACTGTTATTTTTAACAATAAATCATGTTTCAGTCTACATGCTTATAATTTAGTTCTGCATAGCTCTACATGCTAATTAATTTCTAGTTATTTGCTGAGTAACTTAGAAGTGATTAAGCTAAGAAGAAAAAAATTAAATATAGTCACTGAAGATCTAGAGGATGTAAAAATAAAATCTTATAGAGTGAAAGGTTGAAGGGAAAATATGAAAATTGGGGAGGAGTTGAACAGGAGAGAGTAAATACCAAGAAAGGGATCATTGGGTCTGAGGTTTTATCGTGGCAATTGATATCTAAGTGATATAATGACTATTAGAAAGATATAGAACAAATAATTAAGCAATATTTGTGACTTACTGGGTATGAGGGACTGGAAAGATTCTTACATTATTTTCAATTTTATAATTGGAAAATTGAACGTATAGTAGTGTTCCTATATCTTCTGTAATACTTAATTTATTTGATATTTTAGATAAAATCAATAATATGTTGACTTATTTGCCATTAGCACACAAAATATAAATGATAAACTCAGAGCTCAGTAACAAAGGGCATAAACATAATTACGTTCTGCCTCTAGTTAACAATGACAAATCAATTGAATAGCAGCGAGGAATCAGCATCTTGGCATTAAAATACTTCTGGTACAATTCAGTTTAGGACTATGATACTTTAATCATAATATACTATAGGTTTAGTTGGCATTGTAGTGTAATGGCTTTTTAAAATAAAGATTTAGTTGTGGTATAAAGTTAAGGGAATGGAAATTAAGTTTTGATAAAACTAAACACTGGAGAGACTTCCCAGAATATAGAGACTTTTGGTGAAGATTCAGAGGAATTGGGTAAATTAAAAGAAAATTGAAAAAGATGATGAAGGAAAACTTTTCAATTTCAAAGTTTCAATTGGATACAAAAAAAGTACATTTGAGATTTTCTTGGCTCAAACCTAGATAAGTAGTAGGTGTTTCCGTGGAAACCTATTTACAGCAAAGCTGTATATTTGAGAAAATGGGAACAAGATGTTCTTATTAGATCTAGTCTCCTTTCTTATTATCTTTGTAATTTAAAAAGTTATTAGTGATTTATATAAAATAGATATATTTTATAATATAATTACATTTTAAGGAGTTCATTTATAAAATCACACAAGATAAATACCTACATGTAGTACATTTGAGAGAGGAGAAAAGAAGAAATCTGATAGGCAGACAAACTAGGACAGGTCCTGGTAAAAACTGCAAGCCCCATGGACTGAAGTGAGCACACTCATTTTTTATGGATTTCTCTTTTCATGTGTTCCTTCTTGATTGGCCCTTTCCAAACCTTTCCCAATTGGTACGTTTCAATTCCACACAATGATGCCTCTCTCTAATTGGTGCTACTGACAATCAATCAGCAAGTTCTCAAGAGTATATTAACCCCTGACTGCAGAGGCATCATTGGCAACCCTCTTTTGGGTCCCCTCCCACTACCAAGAGTTTGCTGTCTTCTAATAAATACCAACTTACTCTCCAGTGTCCACGTCCATCATGTTTCCTGAGCATGAGACAAGAACCCAAAACTGGAAACTGCTGCACCAGAAGTGCTGGACTTGCCAGACTGGAAGAGCTGGACCTGCCTAGCTGAGAAAGTTTCAACATTCCTTGGGGGCCTGGCTTGCCAGCCCACCAAACCAGTGAATCTGTAAACACTTCTTGGGTTTGGCTCACCAGCAGTGCTGTAAATACCTCTCAGGGGAATCTATGTGTAGGTAAAATTTGAATGAAAATGCATCCTTCCTTCTGAGGCACCTTGTCAGCTCTATGCCTAGGAACTTAGACATCTCATTTTTTGACCCTATACTAGAGACAGCTTACACAAGCTCAATGCTCTGCCCCATTTGAAAAATTCTGCTCATGATAGGGAAGCAGTAAGACAGATCCCTGCTTGCTGCTGGTTTCAGTTTTTCAGAGACCACTAGGGACTCTCTCGATGGACCTGTATACATTCCTCAGTCACTTTTATATCTCCAAACTTGAGTGGTTCCTTACCAGGGAAAGAGGACTTTGTTAGGAAAGCAATTTCTGCCATTAATATGGACGTTGCATCTTGGGTCAATCTGTGGGTCTCCTGGTCAGAGGTTCAGGGAAGGTCCCAGGAACACCTCCCCACTCTACCCATTAGAATCCCTTGCCTAAATACAATTACCTCAAGGTTTTTTTCAAGACGTAGTCTGGATTAGGGAAAATGCTAGGTTTGAGAAATTCAGAGGTACAGTTGACAGCAAAGAGCAGGTAAATTTAACTAATCCTGCTCACCAGGCCCCTTCTGCTACACGTCAATGGAGGTCACACTCAGATCCATGGGGAAGCCATGAGATTATAAGGTTAGGAAAGTAAGGGGATGTCCTTTTCTCTTCAATCCTTATTCATGTGCATTGATGGAGAAGTAGGTAAGCCAAGCTACTCCTTATTTCATCTCTCTCTCTCCAGATAGGTAAAAAGCTATCTGCAGCATGCACTCTTCTAAAGTGTGTCCAAAGACATTGGAACTCCGTTGTTCCTCAGACTCTGAAGAAAAAGTGTCTTAGATTATTTTGCACCCAAGCATGGCCTAATTATAAGTTACAGGATGGAGAGACTTGGCCTCCAGGGAAAAAGTCAGCCATTTCAAAAGACAGTCCCGACAGACCAGGAATGCCAACCCCAAAGGCAGCATTGAAGAAGGCATTGGCCCCTGAGTCTACTCCTGGTCCATCCTACACCCCTTATTTATGTCTTTCCCATACTTCAAACCTGTCCCACTTTAAAAATCTTCACCCTAGACAAACTTCTGCTTTATTCATGCCTCTACAAGAGATGCTTGGTGAATATAGCTTTATTAAGGTACAGGTACTCTTTTTCCTATGTCACTTTCCAGAATTTAACCTGCGTGTTTGAACTCTCCTGGAAGGACCTTATGTTATTCTTAAGGCAAACCATGACAACCACTGAGAAACAAGCAGTCCTACAAGTGGCAGAGAAGTTTGGGGATGAGGTTTGCATATACTGTCAGAGTGGGGGAAGAGCCTTATCCAATTGGAAAATCAGCAGTACCATTGGAAGATCCTAAATGGGACCCTACATTCAATCTGGGAGAATGGAGGAGAAAACATTTCCTGATGTACATATTGGATAGCTTAAGAAAGACTAGAACTAAGTCACTCAATTACACTATTTATGACAGAACAGGGGGGTAGATGAGAATCCTTCAGGCTTTCTGGAAAGGCTAAGAAACTTTGGTTAAGCATACTTCCCTAGATCCTGAGTCAATCAAAGGGCTTATTCTAAAAGATAAGTTTATTACTCAAGCAGTCCTGGATATCAGAAGGAAGCTGCAAAAGCAGGACATAGGACCAGATAGTACCCTGGAGAACCTCCTGAAAGCGGCCATATTGAGTCTTTATAATAGGGATCAGGAAAAGAGCTCAGCAAAAAGAGAAGATACAAGAAGGAGGTGGAGGCTTTACTGGTTGCCTTACAGGCTTGAAACCTCCAGGATCCCTGGAGTGCATCTGCTAACTGTTATGGATGTGGCAAGCTAAGACATTAAAAAAGCAACAGGGTGCCAACATGGAGGGCTGCAGAAGCAGAGGACCAAAAGAGGCATCTCAATTGGCAGTCACTATTAGTGACATCCAATGGTTCATCAGAGACCTGTTAAGAATGAACCTGCTAAGGTGATGGTGTCTGGGTCCAATCTGCGGGGGCACCAGAAGCCTAGTTGCCCCAAAGTGATCTAAACCACCAGGTTTTTATCCACAGTGCAGGCCAGAGATCCACTGGAAGGCAGGTATGCTATCTTCTGAAGAGAGGAGAGAGCACCTAGCTCAGGAATGATGGCCACTGAGGAGGACTGGGAGTCTGCTAAAGTGCCTGGCATAGCTTAGCATCACCCCAACAACCTCCAGGTGAATATTAGGATGCTGGAATTCAAATTTCTGAATTAACACAGGTGCCAGCTTTGTGATTTTGGCCATCCATGCTGGAATATATAAATAGCCATAATTAAAGTTGCTGGGGTAATCCAAGGTATAAATGTAGACGGTTATATGGAAAGGTGGAAAGGGAGAAGCCAGAAAAGCAAAAGAAATATATACAGAAAGTTGTTAGTATAGAAGTATGTTTTTGACAAGGGAGGATATAAAGGACAGGAATAATTGTGTATAATGAAAGATCTCATATGGTAAATTTTTGTCCTGCAATAAAGTGTCTGTTTTTAAAGGAAGGAAAGTATAGGACAACAACCCAACAAAAAAGGTTTTCACATGTTAAAAAAGGGTAAGTGTGTATGTTGTAGAACAGTATATGGAACCCAGGAGAATTGGTGCTGGTGAGGGGTCTTCCCTCTCTTTCCCCTTACTTAGGCAGAGATTGGGAGGGACCCTACAAGATAATTCTCTCCACTCCTTTAGCAGTGACAGTCACCAGAATAAATTCCTGAATTCATCATACTAGAGTGAAAGCGTGGAGTTCAGAAGAAGTTGCCTCTGCCTCATTATATAAATGCCAAACTATAATATACCTAATCTAGAAGGACATGCTCTTGACCACTCAATCTTACAAAGACCTGAAATAGGACAATCAGTTGCCAAAGGTTTCTTTTGGCAAGTTGGAACACTCCTGCTAGAAAGATATCTTTTCCTCACCCTCATGGCACAGCAAGGATGGAAAGCCACAGTAGCTACCATCAAGACTAAACAGGCATTCATCAGTTAATTAGCTAATGCAGTCATGAAAAACAGTAGAGCATTGGATGTGCTCATACCAGAATGTGGAGGAACATGCCTGTTTAACTTGTGGACATGGATTTTTCCCTTGATAGCTCCTTTTTGTGCACTCCTCCTATTTGGTCCACGCATAGTCAACGTCATTGTAAAATTTGTTTTCTCTTATTCAGAGGCAGTTAAACTTCGCATGATAATGCAGATAGAATCTTGTATGGAGGTCCCTTAGGTCGCCCACTGGAGGGTCCCTTAGGTCGCCCTCTGGAGGGTCTCAATCTGCTGTTCCCATCCAGTGCCCATGACCATCCGGAAGTAGCCAGACCAGACATCATCCCTACTTCTTAACAACAGTTAGGGCCATCACTCCAGAAGGGGAAATGAGAAAGGAGAAAGGAAGACTCCCACAGACTGGAGCGAGCATGCCCACTTTCAGGTCTGTGGACTTTCCCTTTCGTGTACTTCTTCTTGATTGGCCCTTTCCAACCCTCTTCCAGTTGGTACATTTCAATCCCACGCCATGGCGTCTTTCTTTGATTGGTGCTATTGTCAACCAATCAGCATGCTCTCAAGACTACATAAACCCCTGACTGCAGAGGCTCCCTCTCACTTCTGGGAGCTTTCCTATCCTTTAATAAATGCCAATTTACTCTCCAGTGTCCAATTCCCCTTATTCTCCCTGGGTGTGAGACAAGAACCTGGGACTGCTGAACTAGAAGAGATGCTGAACTAGAAGAACTGAACCTGCAGGACTAGAAAAGCTGGACCTGTTGAGCTGGGAGATCTTCAACACTTCTTGGGGGACTGGCTTGCTGGCCCATCAAACTGTCAGAGCTGTAAGCCGACTATAAACACTTAATGGGGCTGTCTTGCCAGCCTAACAAACTGATGGAACTGTGAGCATTTCTTGGGGACTAGCTCACTGGCCTGCAAAACTGGCAGAGCTGTAAACACCTCTCTGGGTTCAGCTTGCCAACCCACAAGCTAAGAGCTGTAACAATCCTTGGGGCTGTGTAGCTGTGGGAATCCGAGTTCTCGGGTGCCACCAACACGTTCCCTATCCAGATTTCTTTGTGTCCTCTGCCACTGTGTGGATTTCAGACTGATAGTGCAATCCCTGGAACTGCAACGTTCCCTGGGAGTCTAGCTCACCAACTTGTGGGATAAAAAACTGCAACGCATACGTATAGTGAAAGTAATTTACTCATGATAGAAAAAGTTCAAAATTTAATCAATATTATTTTTTAACAACTGATACACACACACACAAAACAACTTTATACAGATTGTTGAGTTTTTTTAAAATTCAGTAACTGTTATTTTGTCTTTATTTTTATTTAGGCAAATTTATGTATAGTAAAGAACACAAATTATAAGTAAAATTTGATGAGCCTTGACAAATTTAAATGTCTGCAACCAAAAGTTTAATCAAGGTATAGAGCCTTTCCTTCACCTCAGGAAATTATTTCACACACTCTTCAAGTTAGTCTCTATCATTCAGAGGCAAACACTATTTCTATCAGACATTGCCTACTCATCAGCTGCATTAAATAGCATCATGTAGCATGTATTATTTATATGTCAGTCTTTTGTCCTTCAACAGATGCTCTAGAGAATAATCAAAGTTGTGAGCGGCAGTCTATTCATTCCATTGCACTATGTACAACAATATATTTATCCACTCACCTGTTGAGAATGTTCCTTTTTATTTCTATTTCTTATTGTTATGAATAGGAGTTAAATTTTTCAAGTGATTCTACTTCATCTATTGAGATATAGTTTTTTCTCTCTCTGTCTCTTAAGAAAGTAGATTTTATTTTTGCATATAGTGCTGAAAGTTAGCAAATGTTTATAAGGAAATAATAGCTGCTCAATATAAACTACTCCAGAAATTGAAAGAGGATGGAACATTCCCTATCAACTTTTACAAAGACAGCACTATCCTGATGTGAAAACTAACCAGGGTAACAAAAAAAGAAACTATGGATTAATATTCTTTAAAACATAAGTACAAACATCTTTAATTTGGTTACATAGCATATGAAATCCAGCAATATGCAAAATGCACAATATATCATAGCCAAGTTTTTTTTTTTAATTTCAAAGAATACAAGGATGGTTTATTAGATGAGTAAATAAAATCAAATTAAAAATTCAATTGTTTTACCCTATGTGGCAGGCTGTGTGTAAGTTCCCACCAGTATATCCATGCCTGAATATATGGAACCTGTGGATATGTTACTTTACATGATAAAAGGCAATGTTTAAATATAGAATATGAATGTCGAGGTAATGCAGCATGAGACAGGTTTAATAAACCTTTTCTGGATTTGAGAATGGAAGAAAGGCCATTGAGTCAAGACAGCCTATAGAAGATGAAAGAGAATCAGTAGATTCAGTCTCTGAGTTTCCAGAAGAAACAAAAGCCTGATGACACTTTGATTTTAGCCCAGGGAAACGCATTTCATACTTCTGACCTTTAGGACTGTAAGGCAAGAGTTCTGTTCTTTTAAAGCCACTAGATTAATGGTAACTTGCTACAGCAATAATAGGAAACTAACATACTACATAAACAGACTAAAAAATACATTTCTTTTTATTTATCTATTTATTTATTTATTTATTTGTTTGTTTATTTATTTTTGAGTTGGAGTCTCACTCTGTCACCCAGACTGGAGTGCAGTGGCCACTCCCGGCCACTCGACCTGCTGGGCTCCGGTGATCCTTCCGCCTCAGTCTTCCAAGTAGCTGGAACTACAGGCGCACGCTACCATGCCCGGCTAATTTTTGATTTATTGTAGAGATGAGGTCTCGCCAAGTTGCCCAGGCGGGTCTCAAACCCGTGGGCTCAGGCAATCCACTCACCTCAGCCTCCCAAAGTGTGGGATTACAGGCTTAGCCACCAAGTCCAGCTAAAATAAATTTCTTTATCTTAATAAATGCAGGAAAAGCCTTGGAAATAGAACTGGAGAGGGGACAGCTAACATGCATATTTAACTAAATGTTTTTCCCTTATGTCTGGAGCATACTAAAGTTATCTTCCTTTAGCTTGCATATACATATGTATGTATGTATATGCAATTTATATCTAAATCTATCTGTCGATCTATCATCTATCTATCTATATATATATATATCCACTGAAGTTTTTGGCCAGTGTAATAAGGTCAAGAGAATTAAAAAAAAAGACTATATGTATATTTGTAAATAAGTCTACAATGATTTATAATGAGTTACTGAAATTGATAAGTGAGTTTAGCAAGGAAGTTATTAAGATACAAAGCCATTATAAAAGTATCCATTGTGTTTCTATATGTTAGTAATGAGCAATTAGAAATTGTGTTCTTAAAATCTGTAAATTTTTATTATTTGTACATTATACAGAAATAAAGCTAACTTAAAAACATACAGCTGAAATTCCTCTTAGCCAGGGGCAAAAACTGACTTATTCTTGTTACTCTCTAGTTATATAAAATACATGTTTTTTACTTATGACAATATATACATATAAAAATAGGTTCATATTGCTTATACATTTAGCAACATAAGGAAAAATTTAAATTGTTTAGACAACATTCATTTTAATGAATCTATTTCTATTACAATGCTTATATAAAAATATTGCTTTGTTGGTACATTATTGTTGAGTATTTAATTTATTTCTTTCTCATTATCTTACTATAATAAATAGTTCTCAGAATTATATCCTCCCTTGGAGTTTTTGGCCACTGTCATAAGTTCAAGAGAATAAAATAAACTGCCTGTATATTGGTAAATAAATCTAGGATGACTTTCAATTAGTTACTGGAATTGATAAATGAATTTAGCAAGGTCTCAGCACATTTATCCTATGTTGTATAAGATATATTTCCAGTAAAATTTGTTTTATAATAAAAGACATAACTTTTGATTTGTCATTAATCGTTTAGAGCATTAATCTTTATTCTCCTAACTTTGGACAGCCATAAATTTTTTTAGAAAAATTTAGCTCACTAGTTTGGCAAATGCTAGAGAAAGTAGGTAACAAAGAAAAATATCATATAGACATCAAAGTTTTCTCAACACTGTACTCAATAAGATAAAAGTATAGTTATTTCAATGTGCTAAAAAAAAGAAGGTTGAGTCTAGGATTTCATAACTGAATAAGGCATTTAAATATGAAGATGCAATAATAATTATATATCATTAATAATGATTATATGTGTGCAGGTGTAAATATATTAAGGATATCTAGAAAAAAATAAAAACCTTGATATGATAATTAATGTGGGGAGAATAACCATCAGAAAATCAAATGCAGTATTTAATTCTATACCAGCAAGAAGAAATGCAAATTATCTAAAAAAGAATTTAAGAAAGAGACAAGAAAGAAACAGTATTATTAGTAGAAAACAAAAATAAGATGGCTAAGTTAATGCTAATATGATAGCATAGTAGTAATTAAGATAAAAGTAAAACTCTGATCAAAAAATTGAAAAGCAAGTAATAAATTATCCAATACATTGTATGCGTGTATAAATGAGATAAAATAGAAATTAAATTGCTAAAAATGGAAAATGAAATGTTAAAAAAAGACACAACATAGAAGTAGAAAATAAAAATTCTAACAAATTAAAAAGATATAAAATTCCTGAACAATTATTCCACTATAAGTTTAAGCATATTAAATTAATAGGCTGTAAGTTAAAATTTCTGCATGTCATTCTTTTTTAAAATTTATTTTAAAGATGTGGGGTACAATTCAGGGTTAGGTATAAAAATGTTGGTTATGCAGGTACCTTTGTTGATGAGGTGTGCCCCTCCCTCTCCTGGCAGTTTTCCTCAACTGCCAACCCCCGCCCGCTCCCTTGGCAGTTTCCTGCTACTGCCAATCCCTTTCTTATAGTATTACAATAATTGTTCAAGGTCTGCTTATGAGTGAGAACACATGGTATTTTGTTGTTTGTTTCTGTGAAAGATCATTGAGTATGGTAGATTCCATCCAAGTTGCTGCGAAGTCCATATGTTT
>CAUYQG010058173.1:0-13667 GCA_963574415.1 Tarsius wallacei
CGCGCGCCTGTAGTTTCAGCTACTTGGAAGGCTGAGGTGGAAGGATCGCCGGAGCCCAGCAGGTCGAGGCTGCGGTGGCCGGGAGCGGCCACTGCACTCCAGTCTGGGCGACAGGGTGAGACTCCAACTCAAAAAAAAAAAGAAATGTCTGTAAAAATTATAGTAGCCTGTAATGACTTGCTTAAGATAAGTAACTGCATTTTTGTTAAAAATCCTCCATCTTAGCTGCTGGCTACCCAGATATAGCCACGCCTGCGTGTGACTAAAATAAGTTCCTTGTACTCACAGACCCACATTCCTGTTTCCCACAAACTGTTTCTCCTGACCATTTGGAAACTCCCTAGTCACAAGTTCCGTGTAATTGTATACTTTGTTAACTAAACTCAAATGCTACACCTTGCAAAACTCCATTGTTATATTCTCATAAGCCTATATTTTGTTAGTGACCTAACCAAGGTAACTCCATTGTATAGTAGTCATTCCACCTTGTCTCCATGTAACTGCCCTAATTGTTCCAGTCATCGGTTGTGCCTGGGACATAAAGTTAACCAAAACTCCCTATCAAAAGTTCCCATTTTGGTTTTTAAATTGCTAGTTTATGGTTGCTACGGTTGCTAAGTTGCTATTTATCTTTGCGGTTTTTGTCTTTTTTTTTTTTTTTTGAGTTGGAGTTTCACTCTGTCACCCAGACTGGAGTGCAGTGGCCACTTCCGGCCACTGCAGCCTTGACCTGCTGGGCTCCGGCAATCCTTCCGCCTCAGCCTTCCAGTAGCTGGAACTACAGGCGCGCGCTACTACGTCCAGCTGATTTTTGATTTATTGTAGAGATGAGGTCTCACCAAGTTGCCCAGGCGGGTCTCGAACCGGTTTTTGTCTTTTTATAAGCCCACCACCTGCTTCACTCGGGGCCGAAAGCCCTTTAGGACAATAGTCCGCTCTTGGTAAAGGACTCAATTAAATTATCTGTGTAATGGCAATTTACCTTCTCGAACGCCAGGCATAACAGTATAACCTATTGGTTCTATCCTCTGGAGAACACAGACAACAGATATCTAGCATCCATAATGCCAGACACATTCATAAAAAACATCTAATACCATTTCAATTTACAATCAAATTTTTTGAAGGTGTTGAAGGATTAAAAATTCACAATTTTGAACCAGAAATTGAAATATATAATATATGAAATAATGTACAATGGTTATATTTCTTAAAATGCATGTAGACTTAAAATTCCATGTTTTATTTTTGTTGTCAATTAAGGTTTTTAAGTTATCTAACTAAAGAATAAGAACTATATTCTATTGTTTTGAGTTAAATGGCTAGAGCTCTTTTCTATGTCAGTTTACACATACATACATATATACAGGCTTATGCAATCTTGTATGTGTTATATTTTTGACAATTAGTAAAACTTACATGTAAGTATATACACATAATTGAGATAAATGAAACAAACAAAAGCCATATTTATTGTGTCAAATTAGGTCATTTATTGGAAATCGAACATAAACCAGCTACTTGTCCTCAAGTTGAGGTTGTAAGAAGACATGATGAGACACAAATAATAAATTCCACAAAATTATTGGATTTTACTTGCTAAAAGACCTAGGGTGATCAGAATTCATTAACTGGAGTATATTTTAGCAAATCTCCTTAAGGTAACAGATGCTTGGTACTGGAGAAGTTGTTCAGTAGAAGCCAGAGAATCCATATCCTCCACAGCATGATGGGCGGCAGCAGCCATATCCATAGCCTCCATACCCAGAGCCATATCCATAGCCTCCATACCCGGAGCCATATCCGTAGCCACCATAGCCACAGCCATAGCCCAGTCTGCGGAAGCTGCCACATCCACAGCCATAGCCATAGCCCAGGCCACCGAAGCCTCCACTGCTGTAGCCCAGGCCTCCGTAGTAGCTGCCGTAGTAGCTCATGTTGTCAAGGTTGGGGAGTTTGGTTTGCTGTTCAAGGCAAGATGCTGAGTATGGATGTCAATGTGTTTGAAGGTTGCTTATATACCCTGAGCGGAACATGTGATAAAACCCGTGGCCATCCTTTTGTAGCATTCTAAGTTATTCATTTATCTGATGCAACTCATTAATCTGTTGTTAACACAAAGAGAGGCACACACTCATTAAAATTTTTGAGCTTGCTTAGCCCTTGATCTCATTACATTCTTTTTAATGAGAACAAAATCTGTGTCTACAAAGTTACAAAATAAATATCCCTAATTAGAATTCTTCTTTACCAAGCACATTGCATCATTTATCTTTGATAGTGTGTGGCCATTAAATATTTTCTCAGTTCTCATTTTTATATCATTCTTTGGATTCTTGTATCTTACTTCCATCTAGATTCAAATACATTGATCAAGTTTATGACTTTTAAATCTAGAAATTTCTTCAAATGTCAAATTTATTTATCAGATTAAGAGATTAATGATATGCCTTCCTTCAAATGAAAAGGATTAATTTCGAAAAAAAAACAAATATTCTTATCATATGTAATAAATGCACAGTAATGGAAAAATATAGAAGGCACGATAGAAAATATTTTATTTTTTAACCTTTTTGTTTCAATTTAAGGGGTACATGTGCAAGTTTGCTACATGGGTATACTGTATGATGGTGAGGTCTGGACTTCTTTTGAACCCATCACCCAAATAGTGTACATGGTATCCAATAGGTCAATTTTTTACTTTCATTTCCCTTCTTTTCTCCCTCCATACATCCCTAATGTCTGTTGTTCTCATCTTTATGTCTGTGTGTACCAGTTGTTTGACTCTCACTCATAAATGAGAATGTGTGGTATTTGTTTTTTTTGTTTTCACGTTAATTCACTTAGAAGAGTGGCCTCCAGTTGCATTCACCTTGCTACAAAAGACATGATTTAATTCTTTTTTATGACTGCATAGTATTCCATGGTATATGTATACTACATTTTCTTTATCCAATCCACTGTGGATGGGCATCTGGGCTGGTTCCATGTCTTTGCTATTGCAAATAGTACTGCAATGAACATATGACTGCAGACATCCTTTGGTAGAACAATTTATGTTTCTTTGGGTATGTACCCAGTAATGAGATTGCTAGATTGGGTGCTATTCCTATTTTTAGCTCTTTGACAAACCTCCAAACTGCTTTCCACAGGAGCTGAACTAGTTTGCATTCCCACCACGAGCGTACAGGAGTTCCTTTTTCTTTGCAACCTTGCCAACATCTGCTGGTTTTTGACTTTTATATATAAACTTGCAAAATTTATTTTAGAAACAGAGGCACAATCTAAGAGGAAAAAAACCTCACTTTTAAAACTGACTTGAACAGCTGCTCACAAATGTTCTCTTCTCTTTATATCATTACCCACTTTTCCAGAGTTGACTCAGCATACAGTGTTACCTAGAAATGCAGATGATCTTGGCTCAATGCTTTACAGATCCCACATTTCTTCCTCTCCCTATTCTTCCTCGTAATCTATGTATCACTTCTATTAATCAAACCTCTCTTAACGTTTTATTCTGCATTCATTCCCAATATATACTAGCACCGACTAGGTATTTGTTCTTATCCCTTTTTTCCCAATCACTATTTTATTCTTCTACTCATATATCTAATTTTATCACAATATTTTGGCTCAAATAATTTTATCACAATTTTTTACATTTTATTTTCTAATTCTATGTGATTCGCCCTCTTATTTTCTCTCAATCAGCAAACATTTTATTTCACAAACATTTATTTATTGAGGTTTTAAATGCTTAAATGATATTTCTATGCTCTTTGGGTCATATGACATTTTTAACAGAGTCTCTTAAAATTCTGATACCTTAAAAATCCCCAAATTAAAATGTGCAGAAATGAAATAACTGAGACAGGAAGCAAGGATGTAAGGGGAACTGGCTGGTCTCTTCCCAGTCAGTTCACTCTGGGAAGATAGTAAATCAAGCCCAAGTTTAAGTCCTACTGGAATATGACCATATCTTGAGTTTGGGTCTTTAAGATTTCAATTTACATGACTGTAAACATGTTGCTGAGGGTATTTTTGTTGTTTAGTTTTATTTTGAGGTTTATAAGTAACATTTTGGATAATGCATTTTCTCAACTGGATTTGTTCGCTATTCTTCCAAAAAATATATCTGTTGGATGCCTGAAAAAATGAATTCTGCATATCAAAATTTGTAGCACATTTTTAGGGAGGAATTTTGCACTCAAAATAGCTTTCAGTTTATAAGGGGATATTTAACCAACTATTTGTCTTGGCTGTTAAATCCCTTTTACTGCTTTATCAAAATTCATTATTTATTTTCATTCTAAAATAGAAAACTTCTGGCAGAATTTTTTATTCTCAATGAGACCTTTTTGAAGACAATCAATAGCAAATAAATATAATATGTTTAAGAGTTTCATGAAGGCTTGGTTAAATCTGCTAGATTGCGTGACCCTGACTAAGGACTAATTTATATTGCTGTTTATGACACACATAACTATGTCCATGTGAAGTAAAAGTCAATAAGTTTTACAAATTAAATAAAATCTTAACAAAGAAATGTGCTCTGACTTATTTATGTATTTTCAAGGAATAAAATAATGAAATATATGTATATACATGTGAATACATATTTCATTGTGATACACATACAACAACAACATTTTTATTTTTTCTGGTTAAAAAATAGAACAATGGTAATATTTTTTGGATACTGATTACCTTTCGAGACTTAGAAATGTCTATATTTTTGAGATTTTGTTGTTTTTCTCTTAATTCGATGGACTCAATGACTTCAACAGTGAGTTTTGTTTTTTTTTTTCTTTTTTTTGCATTCTCTTCTTGGGAGATTGCTCCAAGAAGATGATGAATTGATTATGAAGCTCAGATCCTGTGTTGCTGTGTGACATGATGAAAATAAAGTCTTCAATTGGCCAAATAACAGCTTTCAATTGGAAGTTAAAGACAATTTGGCTATAAATTCAAAACATTTTTCCTTCATTCAGTTGAAAATTAATTAAATAAAAAATAAGATGTAATAACATTTGGTGATGTATTTTACTAGGAGTGGCATACACAATATTTCTTAATCTAATTACATTAATGGTTGTTTTTATTTTTAGCCCTATAGGGCAAGTTCATTGATTTTGCAGCTATTAACCTGACTGGGTAAATGCAAGATAATGGAACCACACAATTCTATCTCATGTCTCTTTAACAACCTAAAACAACCAGATTTAATTGGCTGGAAGTATAGGTGTGCTATCTGATGAGTGAGTAAATTTAACTCTTGTCTTTCAAACAAAAACTTTAATCTTTTGATATAGATATACAAATACAGATAAATATAGATGTATTGCACATATGCATGTATACATATACATGTAGTTACAGGTGAAATCTAGATAAAGTTAACATTGAAATTAAGAAGTTGAATTATCTATACCAGAACAGTAAAATATTATAGAAATGGTGATTCTAAGAAAGGAAATCCTTCTTCATATCCTCCATAAATTCAGCTATGTTCATGGAAACTGAGAATTTTCAAGATAATTTTAGCTGTAGGGAGGAAGAAAATACACTGGGAAATGAGGCTGCATTTGGCACCTGGATTCAGAATACCTTGGCTGTAGTCCTTGTCATGATCTGCTACTAAAGCTGGCGTAATTGAGTTTGTTTTTTTTTTTTATTTTTTAATCTACAAGATGAGTTGAATGTCAGTGCTATCGTATAATGTCTGTTGTATTTCAGCAATTTAACAATGCTACTGCATGGGTAAATAAAACATATTTGACAAATTTTGAGCCATTTAAACCAAATATCTTAATTGTATATTTTTAGTTGAGTATATAATTTAATTTTTTTTTTCATTTTCTTTGAGTTGGAGTCTCACTCTGTCGCCCAGAATGGAGTGTAGTGGCCGTTCCCGGCCATCGCAGCCTCGACCTGCTGGGCTCCGGCGATCCTTCCGCCTCAGCCTTCCGAGTAGCTGGAACTAAAGGCACGCGCTACGACGCCCAGCTGATTTTTGATTTATTGTAGAGATGAGATCTCGCCAAGTTGCCCAGGCAGGTCTCGAACCCGCAGGCTCAGGCAATCCACTCACCTCAGCCTCCCAAAACGTGGAATTGCAGGCTGAGCCACCGAGCCCAGCTTAATTTTTTCAAAAAGTTGATATATGTTTACATCTTTTTCTCATTTCATCAATAAAATGCCATCTCATGTCAGCTTTTTTTTTTATTAATCATGGGAGTGGCTTAACTGGAATTCAGCTAAGAATGCTCTTTGGACGGAACTGCACATGTCTTCAGCCTAAGCTAAAAAAGAGGTAAGTTCAAAATAAAGTCTTATTTTATCTTCCCCTTGCTAGATTGCAAAATCTTCAACATAATGATGATGGTGAAGAAGAATACTATATCATGCCATGAAGATCAAGTAAGATAATAGAAAAGACAACTGAAAAATATTAGCTAAAGTGCTCTGAGTTAAATATGAGTTAATGTCATCTGAAAGAATTCCACACCAATTAATTAGTAACATAGATCATTTGTTCAATGAACATGTCAAATGAAATAATTTGCAGAAAAGTATGATAGGGTGACATTATATAAAATACATGAATTCTTGGAAAGCAGGTTTACTTTCATAAATTAGCCAAGTGATATGGTTTGATCTATTACCATTTGCTTGCTCTTGCAATAAAAAAAGTCAAACAAACAAATTTTAAATGTATAGAAGACTTCACTTTACATTTGGAATGAGTTGAGAAATGTAAATTGAGTTAAATAAAACAAATACGTTTTATACATAAATATGTAGATAAGTTGGTATTGTTTTTTGTGTACTTAAATCTTAATATTATCTAAATAAAACCAAGTTTTAAAAATATCAAATCATTAACCATTTTGAAGTTCTTTTCTCATTTCAATCTAGAATTATTATTCTTTGGAGTTATCTATTTATCTAACTGCTTGTATATAGATAAATGAGGTGTATGTAAAATAATAGATTCTCAGCCAGAGATAGTTTCTTTCACTGGCAATTGAGTAGAATGTAACCATCTTCACTTACACATAATTGAGTTTCATGAACAAAGCAGACCACATTGTGTTTTCAAGTTAGAATGTTTTATTGTAAATAGATAATTCAGACAGTTATAAAGACAAAAGTGAAGATATTAGGATTATGATGGAGATATGAATAAAAGTTGAAAATTTGTCTAAAATTCTGAGATGCCAAATTCTTTTGTGCAAGCAGTTCCAGCATGATCTTCGTTGTCCAACGATTAAAGCCAGCTTTGGAAAGTCCTTTCATAATTTCAGACATTGGCTTCCTGCAGTAGTTTAATAGAATCCAGACAATCCATATCCTCCATAGTATAACGGGAGGCAGCAGCCATATCCATAGCCTTAACCAAATGTTGACCTTGTTTAATTCAACATTTGGTTGAGTTAGGTAACTTTTTATGGCTCAGATATTGGGGTCTCAGAGCAGGATTTCAATAGAAGCCAGAGAATCCATATCCTCCATAGCATGATGGGCGGCAGCAGCCATATCCGTAGCTTCCATACCCAGAACCATATCCACAGCCTCCATAGCCAGAGCCATATCCACAGCCTCCATAACCACAGCCATAGCCCAGTCTGCGGAAACTGCCACATCCTAAGCCATAACCGTAGCCCAGGCCACCAAAACCTCCATAGCCATAGCCTAGGCCTCCGTAGTAGCTGCCGTAGTAGCTCATGGTGTCAGGGGTGTGGAGTCTGGTTTGTTCTTCAAGGCAAGATCCTGAGTGTGAATGTTGATATCCATCTAGGCATACTTATATACCCTGACAGATCATGTGATAAAACATGTGCTGCCTCTTTGAGTGTCATTCTACCTTACATTTAGTTGACACAATCCTGATGTCTTAAGAGGTCCTCAAGCTCATTAACATGTTTGAGCTTGCATTGTCTTGTTATGGTGTCCCTTAAACATATTACATCACTTTTATGAGAAGAAATTGCTATATCTTCACATTCTGGACATAGTAGACGCGAAATACAATTCTTCATAAGCATATTATATAACATAGTTGATAGTGCTATGTTTTGAGATTAAATATCATGGTATCTTTGGAGTTTC
This sequence comes from Tarsius wallacei, assembly GCA_963574415.1. Lineage (NCBI taxonomy): Eukaryota > Metazoa > Chordata > Mammalia > Primates > Tarsiidae > Tarsius > Tarsius wallacei. The sequence goes on from CAUYQG010058173.1 coordinate 8,113, forward strand.
TTGAATTGCTATGTTTCATTTATAATTAAATGAAAGGATTTGGCTGAATTTAAGGTTCTACAATTTATCATATCCTTTCAAAGCTATCTTATATCCTCACTGTGAGGTTGCTTTTCAAATCTTCAAATTATGTTTTTCTCAACTGAACTTGTTGACTGCTGGTATATGACTAGAAATCAGTAGAAACTATGTATTTAAGTGTTAGATAGATGAATGCTTTGTAAAGTTCTTACAGGTAAAAATTATACTGCTCATAGACATGGGTAATTCTAACAATAGGGATTTAAAAGAGAAGTTAACTTAAATGACTTCCTTACTTTAGAAGAACAGACAACACATCATTTTATTTATTTTATATTGTCTTTTAAAATACACAGATCTTTTTTAAATTTCAGATCTTTTAGGAATCGCTGAGAGTTTTCCACAGAGGTTATACTAGTTTACTCTTCCACCAATTGTGTAGAAGTATTCCCTTTTCCCTGCATCCTCTCCAGCATCTGTTGTTTTTTGAATTAGCGACGGCCATCCTGACTGGACTTAGGTGTTATCTCCGTGTGGTTTTAACTTGCATTTCTTTGATGCAAAGTCTGATGATTAACCAGATTTGGGAACAGTGCCACTGATTGGTCTGCCTTTGCCTTCTCTCCTACTTCCTTTAGGAAGTATCACCTAGTTGTGATTCAGCTTAACCATTTAGTAACTGTGAACTATTACAGCTATTGAGAGATCTCCTCTGCACACTCCTTCTTTGCCCTTGTGACTTCTCCTGGGCCACTACCTTCTAAAATACCTCCTTCCGTACTTCCCTGTTTGCCCAATCCCTATACAACCTTGGAGAAACACCTTAGTTGAAATCTGCCTGATAAAACCTGTCCACATTCTTCCTCCTTTCTTATCTGACCCTCCCTCCCTCAGTGAATGAAATGATAATTCTCTCCAACATTGGACCTTCCTTCAAGCTCTAGAGTAATTTATCTATAATTCACTTAAGAAATACACCATACCTTGTAATGCAGTTATATGTGAATATATCTTATCTCTTTTGCCGGGCTGTAAACTCCTTGTGAAAGAGACTGCGTCTGGTATGTAGTAGGTACTCAATAAAGAATAAATAAGTTAACTATCAGTAATCACTTTTACCACTCATGATTAAAGAATAGTATGAAAAATTGTTTTTCCTTCATCGGGGGAAATCATAACAACTCTAAAAGATATAAAACACAGCCTTTTAATTAAATCATCCAGTTTGATCAGTATATTTAAAAATTTTGTGCACACTTGAGGCATATAATTTCCCCTTTTAAGGTCTAAATATATCAGTACTATTTGTTTCTTATTTTAATGGAGATTAATTTCCTTTCAAAGGAAAATCATAATCCCCTCAATACTAAGACTCACAAAAATGACTTCCATAATTTTGTTCTAAGTAGAAGGGAAACTTTCAGACAAAGAAACCCTATCAGATAACTGCACCCATGTTATTGTGGAGTGTTAGAGCTCCTCTCCTAGGAGCCCACATTAAATAGCTTTGCTGTTTTCCAGTAGACACCTTTGTTTTTTGCCCTGTAGTAGGTTGCTTGCTTAGGTTTTACTGAAATGCTAAATTATTTCTAGCAAATTACAAGCAATATGGATGAATGGACATGTAGTGTTTCATTTTTGCCTCATTATGCTTTAGATTTGGGATCTCCAGTTCTGTAAATGATAGCCACGATGTATCAGTCCATCTTTCCACGTGCTTATGCTTGAATGCATTCTGCTTCTCCTCCCGTATGGAACAGTGTCAATCATGATGTTCAACTGCTGTTAAGATACATCCTGTGTCTACAGAAAATAACCCATAAGTATTTGTTATGGAATAATGTATAAGATTGCAGGAAAACATAAGAAAACTGGTCTTGGCCTTAACACACACACACACACACATACACACACACACACACACACACACACACACACACACTTTTGTCCTGCTTTTAGGGAGGAGCAGATAGAAGGTATTCCCTTTTCTCAAGGCTCCAAGTTCCCCTCCTAGATCCTGCTATTAACTCCCTGGATGGTTGAAACATTTGCCACCATCTTCCTGTGCCTCAGTTTCTTCATTTGCAGATAATTCTTAGAGTTGACAGCGTATTGTGAGGAACAACAAAAATGCTTTTAAAGTGCTTTGCAAGCCTACAGTACTCTGTAAATGCTTAATGATAATAATATACAGTAGGGCATCTTCCCTTGAAAACAGCGGGAGCGTTTCCTTCCATAATGACCTGACAGATGGGTTATGGTATCTAATCCCCTTAAACCCCCAAAGCTCTTTGATAGTGGATGTTGTAAAAGGCCAGATTAGAGCACATGCTGCTCTTTTATTGAGCCCTTCTTTCAGTATCTATGCCATATTCAATTGCCTTCTTCTCTAAGTACGTTACATGTTAACCTACTACCTGCAGGAACAATTAGGAGCAAAAATAGAGACTAAAGGACAGTGCACTCCAGTAGGAAAAATTAGTTAATGCTTGTTGTCCCCAATATTAAAAATCCACTTTGGCCCTCACATGTGGCTTTTATCGAAGGTTCCTGCCCTCCTAAATCCTGACTATTAATCTCAAGCTGTGGGTATTTGTCAATGTGGAACACAGGCTCTTTTTGTGAGATAGTCCTGTATGTGGTGAAAATGGAGCTTTAGTGATATTAATTCTAAACCAGTGAGGCTTAGGAAAATCACAGGCAGTTTAGGATATTTGTAGCACTTATGTAAGAGTTGGAGCTTTCAATCAGTTTGAAATGAGGGAAGGATGATTAGCAGTTATTCTACTGTAACCTTAACTCAGCCCTTAGACTTAGATTGGACCAGGAAGTTTTTCATATTTCCACTTTTTGCTGTGCTTGCCTTTTGGAATAGCTATTAAAGTGATCAGTTTCTGAGACCTTTTATGACAGTCCCTTGACCCAAATTCATCATCCTTCCTTAGTTACAAATTTTTTTTTTTTTTTTAATGTATGCCAGCACCACAATAAACATTTTTAAGTGAACCAGCTCTTTGAATTTAGGGTGTTTGAAAAACAAAACAAAACAGGATGGTTGTTTAAGGATCTCTCTGAAGAGCCTTTCATTTTTTGCTGGATACTCCCCTTCTCACCTTCTCAAAGACATCATTTCCACATTTGTGCCCTCTTTTTCCTACATCTTCATATATTTTTCCATTTTTTCTGAATCATTCCGTGGTACAGAACTTGCTTAAATATCTCTTGACTTTTAAAAACCCTTACTTTGACTCTGCATTCCCTTCCCACTCTATTTTTCTGAATCTCTTTATAGCAGAACTCACCCAACAAGTTATTCCTACTTGCTGTCTTCATGTTTTAGTTCATTCATGCTGTTATAACAAAATACCATAGATTTGGCAATATGTAAAGAACAGAAATTTATTTCTCACACTTATGAAGGCTGAGAAGTCTAAGATTTTTAAGGTGCCAGCAGGTTTGGTGTCTGGTAAGAGCCTCTCTCTGCTTCCAAGATGGCACCTTGCTGCTGCATCCTCCAGAGGGTGAAGGCAAAAAAAAAAAAAAAAAAGAAAGAAAGAAAAAAAGTCCTAAATTAGTTTCCTCTAGCCATTTCATAAGGCACCAGTCCATCCATGAAGACAAAGTCCTCATGATTTAATCACTTCACTTCACGAAAGGCCTACCTCTCTTCCCCTGCCCCATCTCTCTCACTGAGATGTGTGTGTGTGTGTGTGTGTGTGTGTGTGTGTGTGTGTGTGTAGAGAAAGAGAGAGAGAGAGAGAGAGATGTTAAACACTGACCATAGATATCCATGGAATCTTTATTCAATTCAGTTTATTCTTTTGTAAGTCACAGCTAACATTCATTATATATGTATATAAAATGTAGTAAATATACTATACATATACACACATACCATGTAGTTATATATATTATATATGCTTACTTAATTTCATAATTTGCTAATGTACAATTCAGTGAATATGGATAAATGTAAACACCCATGTAATAAAGTTCACTCAAGACACAGAGAGGTCTCTTGTGCCCCTTTGTAGGCAATCTTCAGCCCCATGGCAATCACTGTCCTGATTTTTAACACCTAGATTGGTTCTGCCTGTTTTTGAACTTCATATGAGTGGAATAATAAATGGTGTGGGATTTTTTTGCTCTACATAATGTTTTTGAGATTCATCCAGTCGGTTCTTGTATCAATAATTCATTATTTTTGTTATTGCTAAATAGTAATTCATTGTATGAATATGCCACGGCTGTTTTTTGTTTTAAAATCTATTCTTCTGTTGATGGACATTTGGTTTGTTTCCATATTTTGGCTATGTTGAATAGGCTGCCGTGAACATTCTTGTATTTTGGTTGGCATATGATTTTATTTATTTTGGGTAAATAAGTAGAAAGAGGAACACTAGATAATGGGGTCGATACATGTTTGTAAGAAGCCCCCTGTTTTCTAAAGTGGTCGCACCATTTTTATGCTCTTCTCAGCAGTGTATGAGTTCCAGTTGCTGCACTTTCTCATCAACACATGGTGCAGGGATTTTCATTTTGGCCACTTTGGTGTGTGTGAAGTGGTACTGCATTCTGGTTTGAACATACATTTCCCTGATGAACATTTTTCATATGCTTGTTAGCCTTGTGTATATCTTCTTTTATAACTTGTCTTTTCAAGTCGTTTGTCTATTTTTAAAAATGGGGTTGCTAGTCTTCTTATGAATTATAGTGGTTCCTTTTGCATTCTGTATATAAATCCTTTGTTAGATGTATGTGTTGTAGTAGTTTCTTGCAGTCTGTTGCCTGCCTTTTTATTTGCTTGACTGTGTTTTGTTAAGAAGTCCTTAATATTGATGTCTACTTTATCAATATACACTTTTATAGTTAGCGCTTTTTTGTGTCCAACTTAATATGCATTGTGCAGGTACCCATGTTGATTAAGTGTGCCCCCACCCCGTCCCCAGACAGATATTAACTACTGTTAATCCCACCTCCCTTCCCCTCTCTGCCCCCCCCACCCCCACAGTTTACTGCCACTGTCAATCCTTTTTTTTTTTTTTTTTTGAGTTGGCCTCTCACTCCGTCGCCCAGACTGGAGTGCAGTGGCCGCTTCCGGCCACCGCAGCCTCGACCTGCTGGGCTCCAGCGATCCTTCCACCTTAGCCTTCCGAGTAGCCGGAACTACAGGCATGCGCTACCACCCCCGGCTAATTTTTTTGATTTATTGTAGAGATGAGGTTTCGCCTTCCCAGGCGGGTCTCGAACCCGCTGGCTCAGGCAATCCACTCACCTCAGCCTCCCAAGGCGTGGGATTACAGGCTGAGCCACTGAGCCCGGCTCAATCCTTTTCTTATAGTATTACAATCGTTGTTCAAGGCTGACTTTAAGAACAGACTTTTTCAGCCGGGCTTGGTGGCTCAGCCTGTAATCCCGCGCCTTGGGAGGCTGAGGTGAGTGGATTGCCTGAGCCCGCGGGTTCGAGACCCGCCTGGGCTGGCGAAACCTCATCTCTACAATAAATCAAAAAAATTAGCCGGGCGTGGTAGCGC
>CAUYQG010058174.1:0-17574 GCA_963574415.1 Tarsius wallacei
TGTAGAGATGAGGTCTCACCAAGTTGCCCAGGCGGGTCTCGAACCCGGGGCTCAGGCAATCCACTCACCTCAGCCTCCCTAAGTGCTGGGATTACAGGCTGAGCCACCAAGCCCGACTAAATTCTGCTCCTTAAAGAGAGCATGTGACCATTTGCAGCCCAGTCAATATTCAATGGCACAGGGGAGAATTCTCCCCTCTCTGCTTCTTCCTTGTAAATATGCTATTCAATGTTTTCAGAGAAGACATCATCATCATTACCTTCAACAACAAGAACAATAAACAAGTAGTAAGCATCTGCTCTGTACCTTAAGGAATTTGTGATTAATTGACTGACCTCAAGCAGCACTGCTTAATTCAGAAACACTTATCAAGAGAAAAGAAAATGTTAACTTGGAATTTCTTGAATCCTTTTTAAGGATTATACTTATATATCACCCCATAAAACTATATGTAAATGCTAAGAAGGCAAACAAAACTATTATTATTTAGTTCATTTTTATTATAACGAACATATTTCATGCTAAGTTTAATGTTACACTAGTTTTTATGGCTATTCCCTTTATAGCATATTGAAGTCCACTGTAAAATTATGGGTGTATTACACTTGTGCCTGTTTTATAGAACTTAAGAATAATTTCACAGTTTTAGGTGATTGTATAAGTTAATACTTATCTTTGCTTTTATGAGGTGTCATTGGCTGTATTTTTGGTTACATGATGCCAAGTTCTCAGTCAGGATGCGACTCTGTTATGATAATTTTCCTATGGGGAAAGTAGGCTCTGCTTAGTAGCAGTGCATTTGATGATGCGGTTTCCGGGAAGGCCTGCTCTTTGTTCAAAGACAGACATAGGCATACTTTCCTTCTTCCTGTAAGGATCTGTCACCTTATTTCCCTGCTGGACAAAATAAACTGCCATGAATAAGCAAAACACGTTCTGGCTTCACAGAATCATTTTATGATCTCTTACTTCCAACTTTGCTTTTAGAAGCAACAGTGTTGGCCGGGCTTGGTGGCTCAGCTTGTAATCCCAGCATTTTAGGAAACCGAGGCAAGTGGATTGCCTGAGCCTACGGGTTCGAGACCAGCTCAGGCAACTTGGCGAGACCTTGTCTCTACAATAAATTTTTTAAAAATATAAGCCAGGCATGGTAGTGTGCACCTGTAGTTCTGGCAACTTGGAAGGCTGAGGTGGAAGGATCGCTAGAGCCCAGCAGGTTGATGTTGGGGTGATCATGAGCATGCCACTGCACTCCAGCCTAGGCCATGGAGTGAGACTCCAACTCAAAAAAAAAAAAAAGAAAAGAAAAAGCAACAGTGCAGTGAGGGTCTGGATCTTTCTTCAACTTGTGATGATCATGGATGCTAACAGAGTAAATCAGGATGAAACCAGATCCTTGACATCCAAGGTGTTTTTACTTCTATTACAGTTACATGTTAAGTGTTCCCAGTTTTCCACACTACAAATGCAGATGTATGAAATATCCAGTACTAAAATCCAATCACGCAGTTACAAAAAATTCCCATGACAAGTAAGGAGGGACAGCCCATGTGGGTGGACCAGGTATTTCTTTTGGGACCCATTAAGTGAAAGTATCTTAGAAAGACCCAGGGAAGACAGAGTTCCTTGGGTTGAAGGAATGGCTTGTTAAAAGCACATGTGAGTAAAAGATATGAATTTAGCTCAGCTGACTAAGCAAGAGGTTAAAACAGGAATTGAACTTGTTGCAAATGTTGCCAACAGTTGATTTCGATTACAATGGAAATTTTTACTTTCTTTTAAAGAAAAATAATTTTGGCTGGGCGCAGTGGCTCAGCCTGTAATTCCAACACTTTGGGAGGCCAAGGCGAGAGGATTGCCTGAGTCCAGGGATTCAAGATGAGCCCAACAACTTGGTGAGACCTCATCTCTACAATAAATCACAAAAACCAGCCAGGCATGGTGGTGTGCGTCTGTAGTTCCAGTTACTTAGAAGGCTAAGGCAGAAAGATCACCTAAGCCCAGCAAGTCAAGGCTGCTGTGGCCGTGAGCCTGCCACTGCAGTCCAGCCTGGGCGATAGAGTAAGACTCCGACTCAATAAATAAATAAATACATAAATACATAAATAAATAAATAAATTTAGCTGACTGGGGTTTAATTTTATTAATATTTTTCTTGCCTTTTTTTTCCCCCTTTTAAATCAAGAAGCATATATTTGGGCCAGGAGCAGTGGCTCACATCTGTAATCACACTTTGGGAGGCTGACGCAGGAGGATTGCTTTAGCCCAAGGAGTTTGAGACCGGCCTGAGCAACATAGCAAGACCTCATCTCTACAATAAATTTTTTTAAAAGCCTGGTGCGACGGCTCAAGCCTGTAATTCTGGCACTTTGGGAGGCAGAGGCAAGAGGATTGCCTGAGTCCAGGAGTTTGAGACCAGCCTGAGCAACGTGGCGAGACCTCATCTCTACAATAAATCAAAAAATTAGCTGGGTATGGTGGCGTGTGCCTGTAGTTCAAACTACTTGGAAGGCTGAAGCAGAAGAATCATCTGAGCCCAGTAGGTCGAGGTTTTGGTGGCCGTGAGTGTGCCACTGCACTCCAGCCTAGACAACAGAGTGAGACTCCAACTCAAAAAAAAAAAAAAAAATGCTAGGCGTGGTGGCACGTGCTTGTAGTTCTAGCTACTTGGAAGGCTGAAGTGGGAGGATGGCATGAGCCCAGGAAGTCAAAGCTTCAGTGAGCTGTGATCATGCCACTGAACGCCAATCTGAGACAGTGTCTTTAAAAAAAGAGCCATATATTCAAACAAAAGCCGCTCACCACTCTTCCAACCTTCCAAGAATATCCTGTCCTGTCATATCCTGGTGAAATGGCGAGCTTCCAGCCCCAACCCATAAGTTATGAAAAGCCCCATCTCCCTAGTATTTCTGAGGATTTGGTTTCGGTGTGCATGAGTGCATGCATGTGCTTCGAGTCACCTCCCCCTCGAATGGTTCTTGCCCCTGCAGCTGTTGTTCTTGCACCTGCCCCTTCTCTCCCATGGGAACCCCCTCCCATGCTCCAAAGCTCTACTGGCATTAGACAGTTGGATGTGTTAAGCTTTTGCTGAAAGTCTGAGATAACGAAGAGGGCCTACAGCACAACACTGCCTGGAAAACAACTTCAAGTTGAATATCAGGCTTTGGCATCCTCAGAGTCCTTGGGGCAACTCTCTACCACCAGAAATGTACATTGCTGTCCTCCTTTGCAAGCCCTGGCCCGCTGCTGTCTGCAGGGGCTTGCTTTCCTCTCTACCCACTCCCTGTATATCCTCTTGTGGGAGTCCCCAGGGTTTCTGTATCTTTCTCCTTTGCCAATGGGGACTCAAGAAGTCTCTATGGAAGGAGAGGCTTAGGGAGAACACTTTGATTGGAAGTTAGGGCTCTTGAACTTAGCTCAACTTCTCCTTTGCTAGGAAACACACTGTACTTCGCTTGTATGTTGCTTGGATTGGGTTGGGGGCTCCAGTGGAGGTTACCGGGAAACACTAAAGCCACTTCCACTGACATAGCCCTCTGCCTTATTTTAGCACTGCAAATCCACCCTCTCTCTACTTCAACTACAGAACAATTTGGTTCTCTGTCAAAACCTCCTCCTTCCAGAATATGCCTTGGAGAGCTCGCCTTTTATAATCAAAAGCTCTCTCCAGGCGTTCCCAAACAAAAGAGCAACCTTGCCTCTTCCACCTTCCAGAATGTGACAGCAGCTCCAGACATTTCTTTTTAAAATAGCTGTTGCTCCATTTCTGTAAAACTTGTAGAGTAAAAATTATTAGTATTCAAAGAGCGTTCAGTCTTCATTCTGTTTTTAGGATGTTGTCAAGTTTTACCACGGGGAAAAAAAAATCTCCAAGTCACAGAATTTGTGGGACCTGAGAAACGAAAGCTCACCTCTCTCATGGGTGGTCAGAAAACGGAGCTGAGGCAGTCCTGTGGTAGGTCCAAGTCATGGACAAGCCCCTCTGTGGAGAGCCGGCACTAAAGTCTTCTCAGGGCAGCCACAGCCAGGCTGGTAATGGTTTAATGGAGACATGGTATGAGTTAGGTGGTTGTGACAGTTCATACCAGGTGTCAGCTTGGCTAGACTGCGAGCTGCCCAGATGGCTGGTGTAGCATTGTTTCTGGGTGTGTCTGTGAGGGTGTTTCCAGAGGAAATGAGCATGCATGTTTGTGTGTGTGGTGGAGGGAGCGTCACGGCAGAAGAGCTTCATGGGTGGAAAGCATGGCAGCTTATGTTCTTCAAGTCACCTCCCCCTCGAATGGTTCTTGTCATTCATGGTGAGTCAATGGACTGGGAAAGGAAGAATCCTCTTCAGCGTGGGTGGGCACCATCCAGTGGGCCAGCATGGCTGCAAAAAAGCAGCAGAAGAAGGGGCATAAGTAGCTTGCTAATTCCCCTCTCCCCCATGCCCTCTCTCCCTTCCCTGACCTGGACACCCTGACACTGTGCTTTCCCTCCTCCTGTCCTTGGACATCAGACTCCAGATCCTCCTGCCTTTGGACTCTGGGACTTGTACCCGTGGCCTCCCCGGGGCTCTCAGGCCTTCAGCCTCAGACAGAGGCCTGCACTTTCGGCTTCTCTGGTTTGGAGGCTTTCAGACTTAGATTGAGCCATGCTGCTGGCTTTCATCATTGCTCAGCTTGCCGATGGTCTGTTGTAGGACTGGGCCTTGAAATGGTATGAACCAGTCCTCCTAATAAAGTCCCCTCTGTATATACATATATTCCAGTGGTTCTGTCTCTCTGGAGAATCTTGACTAATACTGTGGTTCACCTTGCTTGTTGAGTGCATTCAGTGTGGCTCAGAATTCTTAGAAACAGGACTGAAGGGTTTAAGGCGTATGCAAATGTGGGATTTGGCATGCAAACATATGTGCATATATATTAGTTGTACTGGTGAAACATATCTGCCAATAGGGAAATTTATGTTGTGTTGTCAAAAGATAGAACTTCCTTTAGTGCAATTCAAGTTACACTGCAAATTATTATAGAAAAAGTGTGAGTAAAACCTCATGGGTCCTAGAATCCCATCCAGACTGTGTTGAATCTGCCCCCCTCCTCCCCCCCTGAATCACAGCCAATAGCTTTTTCATGTCACAAGGATGCTTGGTGACTTCTAACTTTTAGGACACTGCTTTCTGTCCCTAAAGCACACTTCTTAGGCATATATATTTTTTCAATTGTGAAAATAGTATGTATTCATTTCATTGTAGAAATTTTTGGAAAATACAGAAAAGCATAAAGAAAACAAAACAAAAACAAACTGTAATTCCATCATTGGAGATCACTACAAATAGAATTTGGCTTTAGAGTACTTCCCTAAGACATTTTTCTTTGCATTATAAATAATATATTCCATATTTATTCTTTTTTTCATACGAGGATCACTATGTATGCTATACATATTGTTTTGTAGCTTTTTAAAAACACCACAGTATAAGCATATCTCCATTAGATTAAATATCCCTCAGAAATGGATTTTAAAGATACTGTTTTTTTATTTTAGATTTTTTAAATTACCCTATGAGCCCATTAAACCAAGTTAAAGATATTATTATTTGTAAAAACGATTCACTCCTAAAGAAGTACACACTAGGGCTGACTTCATTTGCTGAGCCCTTGAACTGTTCATGATGACCTTTGAGAGATCATTCAAGGTCAGACCCAAACACTTTTTTTTTTTTTGAGTCGGAGTCTCTGTCACCCAGGCTGGAGTGCAGTGGCACGCTCACGGCCACTGCAGCCTCAATCTGCTGGGTTCAGGGGATCCTTCCGCCTCAGCCTTCCAAGTAACTGGAACCACAGGAGTGCATCACTACACCCAGCTAATTTTTTTATTCATTGTAGAGATGAGGTCTTGCCAAGTTGCCCAGGCTGGTCTCAAATCCCTGGACTCAGACAATCCTCTCACCTTGGACTTCCAAAGTGCTGGGGTTAGTACAGACTCGAGCCACTGTGCCTAGTGGACACAAACACTCCTTTACATGGTTCATGATCAAGTCTTTCTTCTCTCCTCATTGCCCTATCCACATTCAAATTCTAAGTGCCACAAACACCAGAATAAACTCCTGGAAAGAAACAGTTGACCATTCAGTCATTCTGCGTGTCTGCGTATCTGTCTGCTCTCCCTCCTTCCTCCGTGAGACCTTCAAATCTGTGATGATTTCTTTCTGTAATGCCCCTTCCTTCCTTCCTTCCTTCCTCCCTCCCTCCCTCCCTCCCTCCCTCCCTCTCTCTCTCTCTCTCTCTCTCCTTTCTTTCTTTTTTTACAGGTTTATTGAGTGCAGTACAAGGGAGCAACCAGCAGAACAGTATAAGGGAGTTGTCTGCTTCTTTCTGTAAGGCTCTTTCCTGTGTCAGCCACCTAACTCCTAACTCCTCTTTTAGCTGTTAGCGTGGACTTCCCTTCTCAGGAAGGGAAGTCCACGCTACTTCCCTACTCCTCCATGGGCAAATCAGGCACGCCTTTCCTGTGGTCCTCACAGCATCCTCCTCACTTCACTATTCATAGCATCTATCAGAATGTTAGACTGAACCTCCATAGAAGATAGACAATTTGTTAGGACGGGGACCATATCTGCCTAGTGAGTTCACAAAATTTTATTCTCAACACTGGCAACAGTACATGGCACATCTTTTATGTTTATTTATTCATTTTTTATTTTAATCTTTAAAAAAAAATTTAAATAGAGATGGGGTCTCACTATGTTGCCCAGGCTGGTCTCAAACTCCTAGACTCAAGCAATCCTCCATCTTGGACTTCTAAAGTGCTAGGACTTCAGGCATGAGTCACTACACCTGGACAGTTTATTTTTTATGTTATGTATTTCCCTACAAGAATAAAACACTCATCTAACTCCAGTCAGGATGGCCATCGTCAATAACTCAAAAAACAATAGATGCTAAAGAGGATGCAGTGACAAGGGAACACTTCTACACTGTTGGTGGTAGTGTAAACTAGTACAACTTCTGTGGAAAATGGTTTGGCGATTCCTAAAAGATCTAAAAATTGAACTTCCATATGATCCTGCAATCCCCCTACTGGGAATATACCTGTAGGAACTCAGATCTCTCTATGAAAAAGATAACTGCACACACATGTTTATTGCAGCATTGTTCACAATAGCAAAAACATGGAACCAACCATGCTGCCCATCAAAAGAGGACTGGATTTTTAAAATGTGGTACGTATACACGATGGAATATTACGCAGCCACAAAGAAGGACAAAATTATGCAGCAGCTTGGATGGACTTAGAGTCTATAATACTGAGCGATCTATCACAGAAACAAAAAACTGTGTGCCAAACGTTCTCACTCATAAATGGACCTTGAACAATTATCATAGTACTATAAGAAAGGGATTAGCGGCCAGGCGCAGTGGCTCATGCCTATAGTTCCAGCACTTTGGGAGGCCGAGGTGAGAAGACTGCCTGAGTCCAGAGGTTCAAGACCAGCCTGGGGCAACTTGGCGAGACCTCATCTCTACAATAAATCAAAAAATTAGCTGGGCCTGTAGGTGCATGCCTGTAGTTCCAGCTACTTGGAAGGCTGAAGCAAAAGGATCTCCTGAGCCCAGCAGGTTGAGGCTGCGGTGGCCTTGAGTGTGCCACTGCACTCCAGCCTGGGCAACAGAGTGAGACTCCAACTCAAAAAAAAAAAAAAAAAGGAATTAGTAGTAGTGGGAAACTGCCAGGGGAAGAGGTGGGGCACACCGCATCAATAAGAGTATCTGCGTAATGAACATTTGTATACCTAACCCTGAATTGCACTCCATATCTTCAAAATAATAAATAAATAAAAAGAACAAAACACCATGAGTAGAGTGTTTTATTTTTTGCTGTATCCAACCCAGATACCTAGAATTTCGTTAAAGTATATCATTACATATTTTTTCTGTTTGTGGGTGTGCATATACATATGTACATAAGTGTGTGTATTGTTTTTTACAGAAATGAGATGACTGCACACTTTTTTGTCACCTACTTTTCCTTTTCTTTTCTCTTCCTTTTTTTGAGTAGGAGTCTCACTCAGTCTCCCAGGCTGGAGTGCAGTGGCATACTCATGGCCACCAAAGCCTCGCCCTGCTGGGCCCTTGTGATCCTTCAGCTTCAGCCTTCCAAGTAGCTGGAACTATAGGCATGCGCCACCACGCCCGGTTGATTTTTTGTTTGTTTGTTTGTTTGTTTTATTTTTATTGGAGAGACGAGGTCTCGCTGTGTTGCTCAGGCTGGTCTTGAACTCAGGCAATCCTATCGCCTCCACCTCCCAAAGTGTGGGGATTATAGGCATAAGCCACTGCGCCTGGCTTTTTGTAACCTACTTTTCCACTCAACTGTATATTGTGAATGTCATGTAATGTTAGTCTTCTAGAATCGTTTTGTCAACCTGTCTTTCATTATTGAACCTTTTATTTAGTTTCTATTGTAAACCCTTAACTACATCCTAACCATTTAGAAGAATCCTACCAAGTACAGTCTAGGAGCAGAAGGCAACATGTTTCTATTGGGTGCATTTACACGTAAAGGTCAGAAGGTGGCGCAAGAGAGCTCTTTTCTTTCCAGCAGTCGTCTTGGGATCCTGGAATTCGTCCGCTCAGATGGAGTCTGGGGGAAGCCCCGTCCTCGCCTCCCCGCTTCCTCGTCAACCTTCCTGCTTATTATTTCTCTATATTTCCATCCTCTCCCATCCGGGTTCATCTTCCTCAGGCTTCTGGCTCAGATTGTATGATGCTTATGCTTAATTTCCTTTGTGTTTTTCCATAATGGAGCTGGGAAGGGACAAAGAGTAGTGGCCCTCTCTGGGTCACTTAATCCTCCCACCCCCAGTCCAATGATTCAGCCACAAGCCACAGAAAAAGAGTGACTAGGTGTTTCTTCCCTACTGTGTGCCCAGCCACTCAGTTTTCACAGAGCAGTAGCCCACATATCTGTTGTGGCTTGTTTGGGAAATTCAATGCACATTTAATGAGTTTATTTTCTTTTACTGATCTAAATACTGAGAACGACCATTTAGCTAAAGCTTTGCCTCTAGAAGAGTAAGTCTTGGCTTAAAGTTTGCATGCGTTTTTAAGTCTGGTAGTACAAACTGTCAAATTGTCTTCCACAAATTACATTCCCACCAGTAGTGTTCTTTAATGTCTTCCATCACCAGAGACAGTCATTTTTTAAAAATAAGCAATTTGTGGTATCTCATGGGTACATTAATGTGCATTTCCCTAAAGTATATGTTTTTAGGTAATAGATAAAAAGTGATATCTTGTTGCATCAATTTGCATTTCTCTAAAGCATATTTTTAAAATTTTAATTTAACTTAATTTATTGTAATTTTTCAGCACCCTTGGAAGTTAATAAAGCATATTTATTTATTTATTTATTTATTTATTTAATTTTATTTTTTTTTTATGAATAAGCCAGGCGTGGTGTTGCATGGGAGGGTCCTTTGTGCCCAAGAGTTTGAGTCCACTGTGGGCAGCATAGCAAGACCCCTGTCTAGAAAAAAA
This sequence comes from Tarsius wallacei, assembly GCA_963574415.1. Taxonomy (NCBI): domain Eukaryota; kingdom Metazoa; phylum Chordata; class Mammalia; order Primates; family Tarsiidae; genus Tarsius; species Tarsius wallacei. The sequence continues at coordinate 9,522 of CAUYQG010058174.1, forward strand.
AATGAATAATTTCAAAGTTAGCCAGGGATGATAGCTCATGTTTGTTGTCCCACCTATTCAGGAGACTAAGGTAGGAGAGACTGAGGCAGGAAGATTGTTTGAGGCCAGGAGTTTGAGACCAGCCTGGGCAACATGGCAAGACCCCATTTCTAAAATAATAATAACAATAATTTCAAAGTGCATTTTTCTTTGTGGCAAAACAATAGAATTTTAGCATTTTTGTATATTAGTTCTGAGATCATTTGCGACAAGAAGACACCAGGGTTTTTAGTCATATCACACAATTATACGCTATAGAAGATGGAATTGAAAAGAAACAGTGATCATCTAAGCAACTCTTTTGTTTTACAGTTAAAAACAAATTCAGACCCAGTAGTTAAAAAAAAATGTATCCAATGAAAGTCATGGTAGTTGAATCAAACACAAAATAAGATTATTTTGAAACTGCAAAAACTTGTGTATTAAGCAATGTAGGCAATATTTGCAGCACATACTTTGGAAAAGCTTACTCAACCAAGTGTCACGAGAAGCACAGATAAGACTTCTTTCAAGGGATTTATGTACAAGATTTAGGGATTAATATCAACAAGTGCTTGGTGAAATGCAACGTTAACCTTGAAAATGTATGAAGTGAAGTTAAATGAATAAAGATGGTTGATGACATAGTGAAATCTACAGAAATCAGTACCTAGTGGGAAAAAATAAGAAAACTATTTTATAGGTGAAATGCTTTTCGATCCTGGTTAAAAAAAAAAACAAACCCCCACAGATGACCACAGTTACATGTACTTCCCACGGATCAGAATGTGATTGTCCAGCAGGAGGTTCAGAAGATGTGTGTGCTGTCAGATGCCTCTATTTTGGTGTTTTTATTTTATTTTATTTTATTTATTTATTTTTTGAGTTGGAGTCTCACTCTCACCCAGACTGGAGTGCAATGGCCGCTCCTGGCCACCGCAGCCTCGACCTGCTGGGCTCCGGCGATCCTTTCGCCTCAGCCTTCCAAGTAGCTGGAACTACAGACATGCGCTACCACGCTCAGCTAATTTTTGATTTATTGTAGAGATGAGGTCTCGCCAAGTTGCCCAGGCGGGTCTCGAACCCGCGGGCTCAGGCAATCCACTCACCTCAGCCTCCCCAAGCGAGGGATTACAGGCTGAGCCACCAAGCCTGGCTTGTTTGTTTTTAAATCAGGGTCTCACTCTGTCACCCAGGTTGGAGTGCAATGGCATAATCACAGCTCACCACAGCCTCAACCTCCTGGGCTTTAGTGATCCTCCCACTTCAGCTTCCCGAGTAGCTGGAACTACAGGCACGTGCCATCACACCTGGCTAATTTTTCTATTTTTTATAGAGATGAGGTCTTGCTTTGGTTGCTCAAGCTGATCTCAAACTCCTGGCCTCAAGCGATCCTCCTGCTTTGGCCTCCCAAAGTGCTGAGATTACAGGCGAGAACCACCACACTCAGCCTATGGTTTTAAGAGTTTATATAGCAAGAGTTCCCACTGCCACTTGCTGGGAAGACAAGAGAACAGTCTATTCAATCAACAAGCACTCATTAAGGGCTTAATCTGAACCAGGAGCTATGGGACATCTATCAAGATCAAAGTCGAGGTCTTGCTGTCCCGGAAGAGCAGTCTAATGGAGGAGAAAGACAAACAGATACAGAACACTGTGATGTGAGCTATGCTTGTGCCTTGTAAACACTGTTGGTCAGTCCCTGAGAGTTGTCACCTCCAGAAAAGCTAGCAATGGGACAGGCTGAGGTCAGATGCCAGAGAGCACAGGGGCGAGATGCCAAAGGCTTGTCCGGGGACACAGCACTGGCATGAAGCTGAGGTTACTAGCTGTCACTCTGCTGGGGCCAGGTGGCGTGTTGGGGCTGGCAAGGTGGAGACAGAGCTGGTCTGGGGGGACAAATCAGAAGTCAGAAGGGGCGGGGCGGGGCTGGGGAGAGGCAGGCGAGGAAATGGGAAGCCTGAAGCTAACGTGGAACCTTTATGGGCAAAACGTTTTGTTGGGTGGCAACTTTCTGGTGCCCCCAGGGGACGCCTCACAGCTGACCTTCAAGGCCTTGTCATCCAGTCAAACATCTAACTCTCGAGTTGTGTACACAGTGGAGGAGTCATCAACTGGGATTTTTGAGGCTTCCAGGAAGAAGGAACAGTGTGGTCTGGTTGCTGGAAGGGAGAAAGGAAAAGAGGCAGGGTGAGGCTCCATCACAGACAGGACCGCAAACAACACTCGCGAGCATGTTCTCTGTGACAGAAGAAGTGTGAGGGCTTCACATGCACGATCTTATGCAAGCCCCACAACAGCCTTGTGAGGTAAACTCTGTGACTAGCTGTATTTCGCAGATTAAGACCCTGGAAACTTCACAGATTAGAAAGGTCACACAATTTACCCAAGGTTTCGCGCTAGAATGTGACTTCTAACTCCAGAGATCTATTATTAACTACTAAGAAAGTGCCATGGGAACACGATTATAAAGAGGCTTTTTCAGCCTAAAAGTTCTGGACGTTCTCTTTCAGTGCTGATGCGTGTTTGGTAGTATGGTGTGATGTCATCATCAGCATAAACTTTAGAGCCTTTGGATCTGGGTTAAAACCTCAGCTCTATGACTTTGCAAGACTCCTTGTTCAAGGCAATTCTCTTGGCCCTCAGTTTCCTGTTAAGAATAGTAGCATGTCTTCTTAATGACTGAGATACGACAATAAACATGAAAGCATTTGTTAATGACAAAGCTAGAAGTAAATATTAACTATGGTGATCTCTACTGTAATTTAGAAAAATCAGCAAGGCAGCTGTGGTGCAGTGTGAGACGAGAGCCATTTGGAGACGATTTTAATGATCTGGATGCAGATTGATGATTAGAGCAATGGCAACAGCAGTGAGGATGGAGAGGAGAGCCATACTGAAGGAATAGGTAGGACTTTTTGCAAACTGGACCAAATGACTGATGGGATATAGGGAGCGAAACACAAAGAGGTCAGAATGATTCAGAGTTTTATGCTGAGTAATCAGGTAGATGGTGATGTCATTAATTAAGGAAGAAGAGTAGGCAGGATCACACATCCTATTCCGGGAATATTGTAACGAGGTGTCCATGAGACATCCATCAGTGGAGATGATGAGATGTGAGTTGGACTGTGAGTGGGGGGCTCAGAATTCAGAGCAGATGGGATGTCCAGGTAGGACATAAAGTGCTGGTCTGTCACCCTTTCAAAGCCAAGGAACCTACCCCACTCCCACCCAAAAATAAACACTGATGTTGAAACCTAATTTGCAAAACAGACCAAACTAAAGATTTGCCGGTTAAATCCAGAGTGAGTTGCTTGGACCCCACTTCTTGAGACAGCCTCTCTGAACGGGTTTCGCTGAGACCAGTTTGAGAACCACCTACAGAGAGCAAGCAGCGAAGAAGGTGGGTTAATTGCCAAGTAGAGTCTGAAAGAAAGCAACTTGTCCAAAATCAGATTGGAATTTTAATTTTAGCCTTTTTTAAAAAAGTTCTTTTGAAACTGTAATTCCTTTGGAAGCCTTGCCAGTCATTTGCAGTCCCTAATAGTGTCTCTGGCCTGTTCTGGATGCTTGATGCTGTGGTACAACATCCAAGCATGCCCACCAGAAGCCCATTCAAATAAAGAGAGCTAACTGAGTGCTTAGGCTAATAGCTCTTTTCAAGTTCATGCACACTGGTTTTCCTCCTTATCAGAAGAGGGCCGTCATGTACACATCTGCTGGGTCATTAGAGCTGAGATAACCACATTTGTCACAATTACCGTAAGACGCTTATGTGATCTCTGATTAAATTAATCAAGCCTGCTTATTATTTCAACACCGGTGAGGCTTTCATCCCAACTCCATTAAGGGCAGTTTGACTTGGTTATTAAGTCAGAAAGACCTTAATCATTTAATAAAGAAAGACAATAGGAGCAAAGAAAGAGAGGAGGGTGGAGGCAGGCAGAAAGACACAAGGAAGACCTGGGCGATATATTAAAAGCTACTGTTCAAACAAAACAAAACAAAACAACTTTAAAACCTCAGCGATGAAATGCAACGAAACTTTATTTCACGCTCAAAGTTCAGTGTTGTGGTTGTTTATGAGTGACACATGATCGTGCATTTTGTGACCTGGGCATCCTTGAAGGGCCTCTACATCCTTGTCTAGATCCTTTGCCAGAGCGTAGACTGTGGATGAGAGAGAGGACTGCACATGAGAAGTTTCTCTGGCCCTGGCTGGAAGTGGACACATCACTTCTGTACTCATTCCATTGACTAGAACAAGCCACAAGGCCATAGTCTTCTGCAGAGGGAAATACAGTCTGGCTGTGTGGCCGGGGTAGGAGGAAGTGGAGAAAGTGAGCAGCTAGCCAGTCTCTGGTACAAATGAAATAATGACATTAACAAGGAATTTGCGCACAGGTTTTGTAAAAAATCAGGAAATATAAATCCTTTGTGCATAAAAATGTTCAGCCTGATTCTTCTTCTTATATAGACGTCTAAGTCCAAAGGCCTGAGAGAGGTGAACATTGAATACCCCAAATTTTGCCATGGGCATCAGTTAATTCCTAAATAGGAGGGAATTATTATGTTTTCAGATGTACCAAATAAATGTTTATTGTTTTTATAGGTGAGACCCGCTTCTTAAAACATTTTTTTTAAAGTGTGATTTCAAATAATGAAATCAAATGTATGTGTATTTTCTGCAGCTCCATCTTATTATATAAACTTTCCTTTACAAACTTCTCATAGAAACTTCTTCACATTCTTACCCCAAAAAAGAGTTTTTGAAAAGCTAAACACATACCCACTGAGTCATGGAATAATTGGAATTCTGGCAGGAAGATAACTGTAAAGGAGTTCTTTAAAAAGAAGCAGCATTCTGCTTTATTTAAGCCCCACAAAGTAGGTGAGCGTTTTATGGGTCGTGGGTTTTCTAATTCGAGGTGTTATGCAACGTGCCGCTCAGCTTTGAATGGCTCCCTGCTTTGTTCTTCCTGCGCACCATGCACATGCCATTTGGTGACATCGGAGGTCTGGGAGGCTATTGGATTAGACCTTCTGAAAAGAAGAGGTTATTCTACACCATGTATAAGAAGAAGCTTTGATGATTCACAAAATTAAAGCCTTTTAGTTCCCAGCAGGGGAGATATCCTAGCCAATGTGTTGAAAGGAAAGTGACTGTATTATAACTTGCTCCCTGATAGAACCAAAGATCCTAGCTGGCTTTGTCAGGAAGAACAGAACATTAGACCCACATTGATTAGACAACTTTTAAACAGCACAAGGTAGACAAAGACATTTTCAGCCTCCAAAAGAGAAGCAAGACCAGGTGTGATGGCTCATGCTTGTAATCCCAGTGCCTTGGGAGGCCAAGGTGGGTCCAAGATCAGCCTGGACAATAACGAGACCTCGTCTCTATGAAAAAAAATTTTTTTAATTAAAAAATTTTTAAAAATTCATCAGCTGAACATGGTGGTGTGCATCTGCAGTCCCAGTTACTTGGGAGGCTGAAGCAGGAAGGTCATTTTAGCCTAGGAGTTCGAGGCTGCAATGAACAAGAGTCGTATCATTGACTCCAGCCTGGATGACAGAGGGTGATTCTATCTCAAAAAACAAAAAGAAATGAAATGATTGCCAACAAGTCCACATTTTATGGAAAGTATAAGGATTGCTCCAGCAAACGTTTTTTTCACTGTAGAGTAATGCCTGAGGAAACAGGCATCAGTCTTGTACCCTCATAATTTGTCCTATACAACAGGTTCAAGCCATTGAGGTATGTCTTATAGGAAAAATTTTCTCTCAAAAAACCAAAAATTTGCCTTAGAAAAACATGATCTAATCAAATTTGACTTAGCTGAAAGTCACAGTAGGGTCTTCCATCTCTTTCTTGTATTTTGATTCCACCCAGTGTTTGTACTTTTTCTGCTTAGAGAGAGCACTTAACAATGTGTGTTTGCTTATAATTAGCTTCAGTTTGATTACTTAATAATTTGTAAAGAGTTTTAAGCTCAATGAATGAAGTTCTTGGTAGATTTTTCCTTTTGAGGACATATCAAAAAAAAGTTGTCTTTTTCTTTTCTTCCCCATTGTATATAGATCTTTTAATGCCGGAATTCTACCCTTAATGTATTTTGATCTTTAACCATTCTGATTAGATGGCCATTGCAAAGATATCCAGGAAACAAGCCAGCCTCCAATTGTGCATGCAGATTTGTATTTCACAGAGAGTGTGACGTAGACGTCCATGGTACCCGAGGTAATCATAGGTGCTGTGCGGATGCAGAATGTATTCATTAATAACAGAACTGATTCTTCCAGAATTTATTATATGACTCATATAGTGAAAAAAAAAAATCTCTCTGTTCCATTCTCTTTGAGCCCTTTTGTCAAGGAGAAAGTCTCAATGTCACGATAGTTACATATTTATTCCTATCACTTATTGTTCTTTAAATGAGAGCACAGGTTTTGAGCTGAGAGTGTTTAGCAGGTAATTTTATCTAGCCACAACTTAGTCGCATTAGCAAGTGAGCCAGATTTTTCCAGTTATCACATGACATAAAGTTTTCTTTTAAAATAGGTTTAGACCGGACGCGGTGGCTCAGTCTGTATTCCCAGCACTTTGGGAGACCGAGGCGAGAGGATTGCCTGAGCCTGGGGGTTTGAGACCAGTCTGGACAACTTGGTGAGACCTTATCTCTACAATAAATCAAAAAATAAGCCGGGCATGGTAGCGCATGCCTGTAGTTCCAGCTCTTTGGAAGGCTGCGGTAGAAGGATCACCTAAGCCCAGCAGATTGAGGATGTGGTGGCTGTGAGCATGCCACTGCACTACAGCCTGGGAGGCAGAGTGATACTCCAACTCAAAAAAAAAAAAAAAAGGTTTAATGCTTAAAAGGGAGTCAATTTAAAGGAAAATATGTAAAGATAAAAGTAAGCTGCTTCTGGAATTCAGCTGGAGCCATCAGGTCCTGGGCTTTTATTATTTGATAGGTGACATTTTATTACTGTTTCAGTCTCCTCCTTACTGGTTATTGGTCTCTTCATATGTCCTGTTTCTTCATGATTCAGTCTTGGTAGGTTGTATGTGTCCAGAAATGTATCCATTTTTTTATCTAGTTTATCCAATTGTTGGTATCTAATTGTTTATAGCAGTTTCTTAGGATCTTTTGTATGTCTGTGGTGCCAATTATAATGTCTTCTTTTTTCATTTCATTTATTTGTTTGAATCTTCTTTCTTTTTTTTCTTAGTCTAGCTAAAACTTTGTCAGTTTTGTTAACCTTTTAAAAAAACAAACTTTTAGTTTCATCTAAAGAAGAATGTTTAAAGAACTAATACTTATCCTTCTCACACTCTTCCAAAAAGTGGAAGAAGAAGGAATACTTCAAACTCATTTTTTCAACAGCACTCTGATACCAAAGCCAGACAAGGGCACTAATAAGAAAAAAATTACAAACCATTATCTCTGATGAACATAGAAGCAAAAATCCTCGACAAAATACTAGCAAACTGAATTCAACTAAGCATCGAAAAGATCATTAAACATGATCAAATGGGATTTATCATAGGGATGTAAGGATGGTTTAACAAATGCAAATCCATAAATGCGATATATCACATTAACAAAATGAGGAACAAAACACCATATGATCATCTCAATAGATGCTTAAAAAGCATTTAACAAAATTCAGCATCTCTTTCATGATAAAAACTCTCAACAAATTAGGTATGGAAGAAATGTGCCTCAACATAATAAAGACCATAAATGACAAACCTGCAGCTAACATCATACTCAGTGATGAAAAGTTGTTCTCTAAGATCAGGAAAAAGAAAAGGATTCCCATTCTTAAATTCTCCCCAAATCATTTTATGAAGCTAACATCACATTGATACCCAAACCAGGTAAATATCCAACAAAGAAAGAGAGCTACAGGCCAATATCCTTGATGAACATAGATGTTAAAATTCTCAACAAGATCCTAGGAAACCGAACCCAACAACACATCTCAAAATCATCCACCATGACCAAGTAGGCTTCATCCCTGGGAT
>CAUYQG010058178.1:0-12711 GCA_963574415.1 Tarsius wallacei
TGAGCATGTCTTTTTCTTTCTTTCTTTCTTTTTTTTTGAGTTGGAGTCTCACTCCAACTCAAGTTGCCCAGACTGGAGTGCAGTGGCCGCTCCCAGCCACCACAGCCTCGACCTGCTGGGCTCTGGCGATCCTTCCGCCTCTGCCTTCCAAGTAGCTGGAACTACAGGCGCGCGCTACCACACCCGGCTGATTTTTTGATTTATTGTAGAGATGAGGTCTTGCTTGCCCAGGCGGGTCTCGAACCCGCGGGCTCAGGCAATCCACTCACCTCAGCCTCCCAAAGGCGTGGGATTACAGGCTGAGCCACCGAGCCCGGCAGGACTCAAGTCTTAAGACCACAAATCTCTGGTGGAGAGCCTGACTTTAGGCATCTTGGGGACAGAGCAAGGCCAGTGTCCTTAATAGGCCTGCTTGGACTGTCTAGTCAGGTGACCCAGAGGTGCTGATTCTGCACCTGCTGAGGCCTGCATGGGTTCCTCTGGGGGTAAGGCCCAACCTCATAGCTATCAGCAGATGATCCACTAGCGGGAAAAGGGAACCTACCTAGGAGGCCGTGAGCATCTCTCAAAACCTCTGCATTCAAATGCCATCACAGTCCGTGCTGCCTCAGTGAATAAAGCACCGCAGTTGAGTGCGGGGTGGGGGGATCCGGACGGATGAGAGCTAAACCTGAGCCACCCTCCCCGGCAATGCATTAGACTCAAAACAGCATCTGCCTTCTTGAAAGGTTTGTGGGTTGGTCTCATAACTAGCTTGCCTTTCACCCTTCTTGAAGCAGGCAGGTCGTGAGGACAGAGGAAGAATTTTTCACTTACTTGAGGTTTGAGTGATAAAAGGTGCCAGTCAAGGAAAGATTCTACTGTTGTTTATTTCAAGAGCATTTGAATCTCTTGCTGAAATCCACTTTACTTTGAAGAACCTTCAGATCTAATCAGAGAAGCCCTGACCTTCCTATCTCTGTGTCTGGAGTTTCTCCCTGTTGTTAGTTCATCACTTAAAGTTATTTAAAGACTGCAGTTTAGGAAGGGCACATGAATGTATTTCATTCGTAGATCAGAAAATTATCTGTGCACAGAGCTTGTAACTTCTTTGATGTTTTCTAAATGTAGTCCGATTTCAATTATGAGCACAGTGGCATGCTACATAAATTGATTTCCTTGGACCTCAGTTTCCTCACTGGTGAAGATGGAACCAGTGTTTCTGAAGGTTCTCAAAGACTAAAAAGGAATTCAGTATGTCTTCAGACTTGTTCAAGAAGAAAAGGGGGCAGGTATCGGGGAAAAAAAATCAGTGGGTCCTCTCAGACTTTGAGAAACGAAGCTGGTCTTCAAGAATTGCTTGCCCCCTACCTGTGCTTCTGGACCTGACTCCTGGCCTCTGTTGCTCACTTGCATGTACCTGGCTCAGGAATGGCTGCCAGCCAATGCATGGCAGTCTCTGCAGGACTCGCCCCCCCCCCCACCCCCCCAGAGCCAATTGTCAAGCCCTGGGTCAGCTGTGGACCTGTTCACCTATACCTGGCCCCATCCTCAGGGGAGGGGGTGGGGCCACAGGGGCTTCTGGGCTAGGGGTATGCCTGGGCCGGGCAACCAGCCATTGGGACCCCCAGGCAATTGAGGAGGTGGCTTGCACTCATCCTCAGCTGTGCTTCTGCACCAGCTCCCTCCTTCCCTCCGTCAGAATTCCCCACAACTCTATCAAGTCCTTTAATCTCTCTGGGCTTCACTTTTCTCATTGTTTTCTCATTGTTTTATTGAGGGACCCCAGAGCATCAACTGTGTGGCTTTTCTGTGAGCATGTTGACTGATGTGGCCACAGGGGCCAGACCCTGACCCTCGCATTTCATTCATGTTGTTTTCTCATGTAGGTTGCCCTCCCCATCCAAAGCTGCCCTTGGGTCCCAGGGGTCACAGAGGTCAGATGAGGGATTAGCATGATCCACTGGCCAGAGTCAATAACTTGGGGCCCCTCTTTCCAAAAGGCAAGAAGGAGGCTTAACAGGAAGGGGCAGACCTGTATCTTGGAGTTGAGCTCTAATGTTTTGTCTGAGTTGTTGGTATCTAGGATGCCAAGCTGCCATGTTCATGTTCCTTTGGGTAGAGTCCTGTTTCTGGAATCCTATGTGTGGTGTACCCATATCTCCTGTTCCAGAACCAGAAGGGACTTGAAAGGCCACGGAGCCAATCTTTGCCTTGGACAGAGGAAGAAGCAGAGACAGAAAGGCAGGGCTTTGTGTGAGGTCTCTCTATGCCTCCCAACTACCACCAGCCGTCTGCTCCCCCACAGACCAGGGTCTGTCTGCCCCCGCTGCCATCAGCCCCTGCCTTATCCTGCACTACTCTTGTGTCCCCATTGCCCAGCTGCTTGTGGGTAGCAGTCACCTTGTTCTGACCCCTTTCCTTCCCCTCCACATCCCTGAGCAGCCCTGGATTTCATTCTCAGTAAATACAACTTGATTCTTTTCCTTCTCACTTTGTCATTGGTCATCAATCCTGTTTACACAGTGTTCAGACTGTGTTTGTGAACTGGGCTACAGAGACTTGTTTCTCCCTTCAGTTTTTGATGAAATTAATTATAAGCAGCATTGACAGAGGCTCCAGGTTGACCCAGGCTGTCCTCTGCTGGAGCACCACAAACACTGGTCCGGGCTTTGGTCTTTTGAACATAATTGTTATCAGTAACAGAACGGGTGTGTTTATCCTGGTCTATGAGCCCCTCCATGGTCCTTTCAGAAGGTCTGTGAAAGCTCTGAAGTTACATGCAGAATTTTCCAGGTGCAGGTGGTTCTAAAGAGGGAGCCCAGAAGGTTTGTCAAATTTCTCAGAGGATTTGCACCCTCAAAAAAGTTAACAACCACCCACTTGGAAGAAAGCCTAATACAAGCTTATCAAACTTGGAGGTAAGACAAGCCAAGATAGGATCTGACAGGGGGACTGATGTCTTGGCTAAAGAGCTCAGTGAAACTAAGATGTCTTTTGACAGAAGCCAGTATGAAACTCTTCTTCCTTTTATTTTTTTCTTTCTTTAGCTTTTCACGAAGTCAAGATAGGATTTGCTCACTTAGGATGGGGAAGACCTGGCTTATGAAAATTATCTTTGGATTGTCGTTGAACTAGGTCTTAGTCTGAACAATGCCTGAAAATCAAAGGTACTCTCTAAATGGTTAATAGAAACCCAGGGTCCAGGTCAAGGGGTGGCATCTAGGCAGTCTGTGGACAGAGGATTGGGGAGAGCAGTCCTCATGAGTTGTTAGGGCCTCTGGATGCTCAGGCCTTGATGTCTACTGCATTTGAAGAGGAATTATTGGCCCTCAGGAGGGTGAGTTTTTAGATGATGCAATTCTGGGGCCATAGTCAGACTTGGCAAAGAGGAAGCTTGCAGGAGAAAACTGTTACTATACAGTGTTTGAAGAGCTCTTCTGTAGGTTTGTTTGATATTTAAGTTTTGCACAGTAGTTTACAGTTTGCAAAGCTCTCTTAGCTGTGTTATCTTGCATAATCTTCTCAAGGACAGATGGGTCAAGCCCTGGATTCATCAGTCAGTAGCCTTGTTTTACAGATGAGGAAACTTGTGCCTGAGAGAAGCTGAACAGTGCTTCAGCCAAGGTCAGGTGCTTGGCAGGGATGGGTCCAAACAAGATCTTCTGCTCCCAGTGCCATGACACAGCGTCCCCAGAGCAAACAGCTCTGCTCAGATGAGGGAAGGCCAAGCAAGATTCCAGAACTGTCTATCAGAGGAAGGAGTTGCCTCATAATAGCAGAATCCAAGGAGGGCCTGGGTGAACCTCTGACAGGAATGCTAAACATCAGATTCCCGTCTGCCTTTGATCTCTTGATTTCAAAAGGACTTACTGTAACCTGAACCCAGCTGCCATCTGCCAGGGCATAAATAGGTGCCAGGAGGCAAGTCTGCCTATAAGTCTCATGAAATAGTTTGTCCAACTTGGGACGCCACATTTTTATAGAAATTATTCAAGCTACCACACATGAACAGACTTCAGGCTGAAAAAGCTCCTGTGGACCAGGTGTGGCTGGGTGGTGGGGCTAGTGTGGCCCTGTTCTTGTGGTCCTCTGTGGAGGCTGGTACAGGAAGCAGGGTGACAGGGCCAGTGTGACCGAGGGGAGTTCTCCCCCACCCGCGGCCTGGTCTTCAAACACCGGATTCCGGGGTAGACTTAGATCTTATAAACCCAGGCCATGGAGCCAGCGTGCCAATTTATTAATTTGACATGAAAAAAGTGGATACTTTAGAGTTGCAGGTAGTGCATCCTCATTGTACAGATGAGGGGGCATGAGAAAGAATGAGGGCGGTCCACAGGATGGGTGGCTGAGGCCCCCTTTTCTTCCCATTCTGCCTTCGTGGTGCTGATGGAGCGAAGCCTGGACTCTGGAGCCACACTGTCTGGCCTGGGGTTGAATCTTAGCAACAAATGGCTGTGTGCTGCTGCTGACTGAGCTCTGTTGTGTCTTAGTTTGCTCATCTGAAAAATGAGAATGAGAAGCTGTAGTTCTGGACCTGTGGAGCCTTCCCAGCCAGGCTCCCATGTAAGGAGACATGGGTCTGGCATAAAGAAACTAAACCCCCAGTGATGGTGACAGAGGCTAGCTGGGGATATTGGAATGTCTGCATCTAGGTGGCTCCAGGACTGGCCCTGCCCCATCCTTCCTTCTGCTTTTAGGGATCCCACCCTGTCCTATTTTTGTTTAGCCAGTTTGAGTTGGGTATTAGATTCCTAAAACTCACCCAAGGTTACTGCCCTATGTGGGTGCATTGCTGTGGTGGGACCACAAGGCTCTGGGTCCCCAGTTAGCACCCCCACAGCTCCTACTTCCTGACTGTCACTGGGGTGAAGTCTTCCTCTGTTTCTCCTTGACATGCCGCAATGCAGAGACAGCCCAAAAGAGGTCAGCCTGCGGCCCAGACACAAGGAAGCTGAGACGGTAGATTGCTAGCTGTTCAGAGGAGCTCAAGGAAGGTTGCAGAAGCAGGAGATGGGGGTGACTTGTTAAAGTGTGCTAAAGCCTGTTCTCAAATGGGAACTATTTCCTGCCTGTGGGGGAGGAGCGGGGATGAGGTGGCTCCAGTTTATAGCTTTTCCCTTTTGCCCCAACCAGCCCCTCTCCTAACTAACCATAGGTTTTCTATTCTTTACTACAGTGATCCCCAACCTTTTTGGCATCAGGGACCAGTTTCATGGAGGGCAGTTTTTCTACAGACACCGTGGGGGGAATCATCAGGCATTAGATGCTCCTAAAGAATGTGCAACCTAGATCCCTCACTTGTGCAGTTCACTGTAGGGTTTACACTCCTATGAAAATCTAGGGGCAACCCCTTCGGGTCCCCTCCCACTGTGGGAGCTTCTCTGTCCTGCTTACTCACAAAAAAAAAAGAAAGAAAAAAAGAAAATCTGACGCCACCACTGATCTGACAGAAGGCGGAGCTCTGCTCCCCACCCCCACTCACTTCCTGCTGTGGATTCCTAACAGGTGGTACCAGTCTGCAGTCTGGGGGGTTGAGGACCCCCGCTTTAGTAGTTTATTCCTTATGATAACAAAAGTATGACCCATGTATACAATTTTTTAAAATAAAGGTATCTTCTGACTGTTTCCTGCATGTGCTTAATATTGACTCCTAATGGGCACATTCTTAAGGTAGGCCTATTACCTGTCTTACTACCTGCCACGGCCTAGGTGGCACTGGGATTCTTTAGAGTGACTTTGCTCTTTTAGGAGGCTTCATTATTTTAAAAAAAAGTGTCACAATTTTAAAGTGTCACAATTCAGTAATATTTAGTATATTCACAACATAATGCAGCCATCACCTCTGCCTATTTCTGAAACATTTTTATCAACCTAAAAGGGAACCCATTTAGCAGTCACTGCCCTCTCCTTCCAGCTGTTGACAACCACTAGTCTGTTTTCTGTCTCTGTGGATTTGCCTATTCTGGATATTTCTTATGAATGAAGTCTTATGGTTTGTGGCCTTTTGTGATTCTCTTTTTCCAGTTAGCATAGTGTTTTCATGGTTCATCCACATTGCAACATGTATCAGAACTTCATTTCTTTTTATGGCTGCATGGTATTCCATTGTGTGGATAGATTACGTTTTGTCCACCTCTCATCCATGGAGCGACATTTGAGTTGCTTCCACATTTTGGCTATCCTGACTAGTGCTGCTAGAATTCCTTGTATTTTAATGTTTTATTCTCAGAGCTATCCTCTCACTTCCAAGTTCTTTGAGAGACCCCTAGCTGTTGACTCCCTCTCCCTCCCCCCATGCCTGTCCCCAGTATTTTACGAATCTCCAAGGAGCCTGGGCTTGCACTGTTGGTGAACTCACTCTTGGTGTGGACTGGCATGGGTTACTGTCACACAAAGGCAGGTACTGCCCCTTGCAGATTCACCTGTGTGTTAATATGGGAATGGTAGGAAGCACTGCTTACAGAGAGGGGGACGGTCATCAGCAGACTTAGGCCAGGTGTTTGCCCAGGTGTGGTCCCTCGGTCACCTGCATCAGGACCACACAGGAGGCTTTGAAAATGCAGTTTCTGGAGCCTCCTCTGTGCCCTCCCTACCTTGCTGCTCCTGTTGTAGTGTTGGCCAGGAAAGTAACCTGAAATGCTGCATCCTATGGGGTTTCTTTGACTCTTGGTGAGCAGAGAGTGACCAAGAGGGAAAGAGGGAGGGAGGGAGGGAAGTCAGAGTAGCCCCCACTGCAGCGTTGCCTGGGGCTGACCCCAGATTCCAGTTCCTCTGTCTCCGCCAAGTTCCAGTAGCGGCTTCCCCCTTCCACTCCCCCTGGCATCACTCCTCCCAGAACATCCCTGCACACGCCACTCCCCCACTCCCCTTGTAGATTGTCCCTTTCCTGTTGGGACTCTGAGTGATCGCTCATCCTATTCCTATCAAGTGAAGATCTCCAAGGTAGACCCAGGAGTCTGCATTTTAACAAGCTTCCCCTGACACCTTGAGCTCCTCAGAGCTGGTGAGCTCGGCGCACTTGGCTGTTGACCTTCTCAGCTTCCTTGTGTCCAGGCTGACCTCTCTTGTGCTGTCTGCCTTTCAGAGTTTCAAAGGAAGCAAATGTTTACTGAACATAAACACTCCCTGGGATCCAGGCTTTACAGGTTTAACACACATCTTACAGATAAATGTGGTGGAGGTAGAACAGGAGAGCCAGAGCGTGTTGACTCTGGGGAGACTGACCCATCCTAAACAAGCCAGCACTCGCAGCCATCCTGGGGTCCCAGCACACCTGCTTAGTGGGGCCCCACGTGCCCGAGCACTATTTTAGCTTCTGCTGTTGGAATCCTGCTGTTGTGTGCTCAACTATGGTATATGTTCTTAGCCATGGGAGGCCTCCCCGCAGGAAGGTTTTGACCCCTGGGTGGGAGAAGAGCCGGCCCAGCCCCTGCAGCTGTCTTGGCCTAGCCCTCTGGCTCCAGCCACTAATCCTGTGCAGTGGCCGCCCCTTCTTGTGCAGTCTGACCTGGCTTTGAGTCAAGAGACCTGAGAACGGGGCCCGCTTTGTACTCAGAGCACACGCTGGCTGCAGCTTTTCCTATTCAGGGTGCAAAATAGAAAAAGGACAGTAGGTGGGAGATGGACTTTCCTTTTCTTTGGGCAGGGAGTGGGTGTGTTCAGAAAATCCCAGAGGAGCTGCTTGCTGCTTGGCATTAGGTGGGAGGGGTGGTATCATACCAAACATCATGGGTTTGGTAAAGAGTGGATCTATCAGAAGTCTGTGGGGCAGCCTTTTTATGGGAAACAAAGTACCTTGCTTTTCACTTCCAATGGGTTTTTAGCTGGGATACAAAAACATTCCAGAAAGGAATGAAGGTAGTCAGCACTGCAGGAGTCTCAGAACCACAGGTGTGTAGACTCAGGGCCTAGATTTCTGCTGGGCCAGGACCCACAAGGCCGAGGGTGTAGACCTGTTCTTGAATGTGCTGCTGTGTGGCCGCCCAGACTCTCCAGCTCTGGCCCTCCATCTGTGGCTTGCCTATGGGTTCAAAGAGGGGCAGGATCAGAGGGAGATGGGGGAGGGGTTGCAGTGACAGCAGCGACATGGCCAGTGTAGCCCTAGGGTTAATAATGAAGATTTGGATGCCACGCAGCATCTGTGCGTCCTTAGACAAATTGGTTTTCCAATTAGTTTCATTATCTCTACTAACTGTACCTGCTTCAGAGATTTAAATTGACGGATAGAGCACTTAGCACAAGGCCTAGCCCACGGTCAAGGGTGTTTCCTCCCTAGTCTGAATGGAAATGATTCCGTTTTCCCAGAGTCGGGTGAACTCATCCCTGAGAAATCCAGACAGAGGCCAGATTGGGGCCAGTTGGAGGGGAAGTCCCTGAAGGTGGAGGCAGGGGCTGAGGGAGCAGCAGAGAGCTGGCCAGAGATGGAGGGTGACAGGTGGTGTCTGGAGCAGCTCCTCTCTCATCCCCCCTGCCTTCTTCAAGTTGCAGTTGAGAATAAATGACTGGAAAAGTCCCAGATAGTCACTGTCTGATCCTTTACTGCAGTGGTTCTTATCTGGGGGTACTCCGCCCCCACCATTCCTACCTCCATATTTGGCAGTTTCTGGAGACATTTGTGATTGTCACAGCTCAGGATCAGAGTGCAATTGGCATCTAGTGGGTAGAGGCAGGGACACTTCGGAACATCTTACGAAGCACAAGACAGTCCCTCAGCAAAAAAGGAACCATCCCAAAATGTCAGTAGTGCTGAGGTTAGAAAACCCTGTTTTCTAGGAAATGTTTGCTCTTTCACTTAGGGAATTGATTGACTGGTTGGAGGGAAGGGAGTTTAGGGTGGCAGGTTTCTGGGCAGTGCTACCTGTGCAAATATGGAAAATGAATCTAAGTGTACAGAACCTGAGATGCTTGGGGGGCAGTTGTTAGGAATGTGGTGCTGAGGAGACAGGATAGAGACACGGGCTTCAGCATTGCGGAGACAGGGTGCCTTTAGCCTATTCCTGGTGCGGCCATGGCTGTGACTCTGGCCCTCAAGGAGAATGTTCCAGCAACCAGCAGAGCAACAATAGACACTGGGGACATTGGACACCCGAGGGCAGGCAGAGGAGGGGCATCTCTGAAGGAAGATGAGAAAGACCAGCCATGGGGGGGGTGGGGGGTGGAAGGCACCACGCAAGCTTTGTGCCTTCATGAAGAAGGGGAGGTGGCTCCAGGAAGCTGTCAGGGGAGGTTTGCACAGAAAAGCGCGCTTGGGACTTGGCGCTCTCGGTAGTCTTCCTCTCCAGCTTGAGGTGGGAAAGGAGTCTCTGAGCCTTGAGGGGGAAGCTGGTGTCAGGGGAGGCCCGCAAAGGGGCATAGCCAGAGGAGCCACAGTAGGATGTTTATATGCTGAGAGGAAGGAGGCCCGTTTGCTAGCCTTACCTCCCAGCCCCGCCAGCCAGCCCGGGCTGGATAGCCCCTTCTGTAGGAAGGAGGCCCTGATGCCGCTGGGCTGTGTGGTCACCCATCCCAGACACTCTGCACTGAGTGACCGCACAGCCTTCCTTCAGAGGACCAGGAAGGCCAGAGAGAAAATGCAAGGAAGAACCAGTCAGAAGTTTGGGTATAACCATGATGAAACAAAGCAGAAGACAGAGAAACATTTGGGGTGGTGCCTCTTGTAACGTTTCTCCTGGCAGATAGTTATTTTCTCCTCCTGATTCTCTTGTTTGTACCCTCTGTACAGAATACTCCTTAAGCACTTTCTAGACAGGGGAGAAGCTTCTCCAAGTTACCCTTGGCTCTGGCTATGTCCTCTGGCCCCAAATCACACCTGGCTCCTTTTCTAAGCGCCTCTCCCTACGTCACTGTAAGAACTCTAAGGAAAACAAGCTATGAATTATCATAAGGCCACTGGCCTCTGGTGAACTCATTCTCCTTGTAGTAAACCTGTCAGATAGGTTGAGTTCCATTTTATCTCAGCCTGGTACGGACTTGTAGCAGAGGCTGTGCTGAAAAGCAGGATGATTCACACAGGGTTTGCTCATTTATGCTTTGATTTGAAAAATAAAAAGATGTCTGTTTTTATCTGACTGTCTTGTTAGCACAACACTGAGATCTTGGTCTCCAGGAGCTGGGCTGTGATGTGTCCAGGGGGCAGGTGGAGGGCCAGTTTGTGTCCCTGGGATTGTCTGGAAGTCAGGTGATTTGCATAAGAATGTTTCCTCATAGCTAAGAGCTTGATCTTCACAACTGACCCGTTGTTGGTTTGTTTAAATAGAAATGGTTCAGTGTACAATAAACCTGCCTCCTGAACACTTTAGGGACTATTACTTGGGATAAGCACACTCCTCAGAGTGACATCGGTGTCCATCTGCTCTGGGCCTGCACTCTGCAGTAACAAGTGGCCCCTCCACCTGCAAGAAACAAAACTCAGAGGCTTTCTCCAGTGTGGTGGGACTGTTGAAAGGATAGAAGTGCCGCTATGTGAGCCAGAGATAAGAGAATCCATAGGAGAGTCAGGAAGAGTGAACATGGTGTACCTGGGACCTTGGAGGATGGGGCTCCTGTGTCGTGTCCAATAATTCTTTGGGGACTCAGCTCCTTTCTGTGGTCCATGATTATTTCTTGGCTTCTCCGTTCTGTTTCTTCCCTCTCCCTTTCTTCTCTCTCTGTGTCTGCCTCTGCTGTGTACTGGCTGCCCCACCCATTGAGGGTAACTTCTGGGGGCCTGCCCTTAACCCTTTCCTCCTTCCCGCATCTCTGATCTCATCCTCCCTCTCTATGGCTATCTCCCAAAAGTTCTATTCCAAACCTAACCAAGATTGACCCCTAACCAAGATTTACCTGCCAAGGAATGTGTGTACTACCCTGCGGACTCTCACGTTGGCATGTCCAGGAGAAAACCCTCCACCTTTCTCATCTCCATGCTGCCCACTTCAGTTGACTGGGATCCTGTTTTGGGAATCCCAGTCAACCTCAACCCTGTGTGGGGTTTCCTCTCTCCTGCCTCCAGTGTGTCCCCCTAAGCCCTGCCTTTTGGACCTGGGAAAGCATGTTAGCCATCCTTCTCCTTGCCCTGGTGTAGATGCTCAGTCACCTTTCTCAGGTGGGTGCTGGGGCCTCCTCAAGACTCTCCTTGCTTTCGGGGTTGCCTCCTGTCCACGTACCCTTTTTACCCTGAGATTGCCCAGACTGTTAGGTTCTGTCACCGCTTCTTTGGCAGCCCAACTCGCAGATTGGAGACCCCTCTCCATGGTGCACATTACCCATGTTTAACCCCCTGCCCCAGCTTGTCTCCCTAAATCTTGAGCCTCTCCATGTGCAGAAATGATGGGTGCTTCTGCTTACTCCCTTCATGGGTCTGCTCCACCTCATCTCCACTCTGCCCGTCTGAGTCCTGTGGTGCTGGCCTCTCTGTGCTGGGCTTGGCCTGCTTCGAGGGGAGGCCAGGCAGTGCAAGGTCCAGACAGTAGGTCCTAGAATGCCTTGGCCCTGCCATGTGGTGGCTGGAAAACCTTGGACAGGTGGCATGCCTTCTCTGCACCTCAGTTTCCTCATCTGTAAAATAGACATAATAATCATATCTGTCTCATAGGGTGACTGTGATGGATACGGTAGTTAACACATCGAAGGCACTTGGAATGGTGCCCAACACATACCCAGTATCCAACAAATGTTGTGTGTGCTGGTTTCCTAGGGGTGCTGGAACCAAGTACCACAAACTGCATGGCTTAAAACAGACGGAACCAAGTACCACAAACTGCATGGCTTAAAACAGACGTGTTCTCTTTCAGTCTGCAGGCTAGAAGCCTAAAATCAAGATGTTGGCAGGGGAGAGGCTCCAGGAGAAGTCTTCCTTGCCTTTCTAGCTGCTGGCCGTTGTCGGCAGTCCCTGCTGGCTTACAGCTGTGTCCCTCCATTTCTGGCTCCATTGTCACATGGTCATCTCCTCTCTTTGTCTCTGTACTGTATTTAAATGTCCCTCTTCTTGTAAGGACGCCAGCGATTGATTGGAGTGAGGACTCATCCTAGTCCAGTATAACCTTATCTTAACTTGGCTACATCTGCAGAGACTCTATTCCCAAATAAGGTAAAATGCACAAGTACCAGGAGTTAGGACTTAAATAGACCATTTTGGGGGACCCAATTCAAGCCACAATGGTGGCTCTGGTTGTTTGTATCACCTATATTATGGTCTCTCTTACAGCTCACGTCTGTGCCCCCGCTGTTTCTGTGAACCTGCCAAGAGCAGGAGTGGTCTTGTTTTTCTTCGTGTCCTTAGCATTTAATAATGTGCCTCTTTTTGGCTTAAATTAAGGAAGATTCCACTTCTGATATCCTTTAGGTTTTCAGAACATTAACTTGTACCACATGGATGTGAAGAAGGTCATGAACATAGGACATATTACTTTTGAGAAGCAGCCACATTCATGTACGAGATTACCTCCGTGCGGTTAACTGCTATTTACTAAGCAATTGCTACTAAGTTCCAGGCTGTGCTGTGGGTGCTGGGAACATTGAAAGACAGTCATGTCCCTTGCTGACCCAGAACTTACAGTTTGGCTGGAGAGACACACAATCCAATAAGCAGTTACAATGAAGAGATTAGGTCCTATTGTCAGGGGAGCACAGGGTACATACAGGGGCTGGGGCTGGTGACCACAGACTTGATGTGGATGCAAGGTGCAGCTTATTGGTTTAAAGACTGAACAGTCTATGAACTATGACAGTTTTCCTTCTTCATGGGAGTAT
>CAUYQG010058181.1:0-21683 GCA_963574415.1 Tarsius wallacei
CACCACTGTCAGTCATTTTCTTGTGGTAATACGTTGGATGATCAAGGTCTACTATATGAGTGAGAACATGTGATACTTAGTTTTTTGTTTTTGTGAGAGATCACTCAGTATTATGGACTTTAGTTCCATCCAGGTTGCTGCAAAATTCATGATTTCATTCTTCTTTATGGCTGCATAGTATTCCTTTGTGTATATGTACCACATTTTTTTCATCCAGTCCTCTTTTGATGGACAGCATGGTTGCTTCCAGGTTCTTGCTATTGTGAACAATGCTGCGATAAACATACGTGTGCAGGTATCTTTCCTATAGAGTGATTTGTGTTCTTCAGGGTATATTCCCAGTAGGGGGATTACGGGGTCATACGGGAGGTTGGTGTTTAAAGCTTTTAGGAATCGCCACACTGCTTTCCACAGAGGTTGCACTAGCTTACACTCCCACCAACAGTGTAGGAGAGAATCACAATTTCAATCAGAAAATTTCGAAGAATAGTTACAGTAAGTCATTCATGTTCCTGGGTCTCAGCCTACTACAGCTGCATGCTTCTCCTTATTGATGATGGCCAGAAACCACATTAAAAAAAAAAAAAAATCTCTGTATCCCTCAGCATCCAGTTCAATGCCTCAGATGTAGCTAACAGGCTTTCAGAATTTCCAGAATTGGTCTAGCTCTGTGCTGGGAAGAATACAAAGATACAATATTTATTCAGGAAACTTACAAACCAACTGTATGACAGCCTCAGCTCCGATTCTTGCCCCATTGATAGTCTGCAAAGCAGCTTTCCTGCAGA
The DNA here is from genome assembly GCA_963574415.1 of Tarsius wallacei. NCBI lineage: Eukaryota > Metazoa > Chordata > Mammalia > Primates > Tarsiidae > Tarsius > Tarsius wallacei. The sequence continues at coordinate 789 of CAUYQG010058181.1, forward strand.
ACCTGAGTCCCCAGGTCTTCACAATCTGGGAAGCAGGTTAACCTTGTGTTTCTCCCTCTGAAATTCCTTACAGGGTATTAACAGGACCCTTCTGTTGCTAAAACATTAAACTTTTCCACTTGGCCAACAGCTTCTCTGAGATCTCCAGTTTCCTCCCCCAGCTCACCACCTCCATCTTCTCCCTAACCTCTTCTTGCAATTCAGAGGCTAAAAGGGTAGTTCTGAGAGTAAAGTGCTCTAGAAAGCTGTACCCACACTACAGAAACTGGTGGATACCTTCTCTATGAGTTGTTAAATAGTCTAATACCTTCTTCTTCCTCAAATGGATTCCCATAGCAGGCTGACAAGTGAAGGAAAACAACATGCACTGAACACTTACCTAGACTGTCTCATTCAGCCTTCAAAGTCAGCAGACATGGAGGTATTCTTATTCTTATGTCACAGGTGAAGCTGAGGGAGATTAGAAAGGTTGCCAAAAGTACCCTAGTAAGTAGACAACTGAGGGGTGAAACTTGAACCCATGGGACTCCCAGGCTTGTGCTCTCTGGGCCCCCACATTGCCTCTCCAGTGGACATGTGCTGGGACTGCAGCCAGCTTGCCTGGTTGTAATTAATCCTTCTTTGCGGGTGGTATTCTGTGTTCTAGGAGCAGCCCACACAAGAGAATTTTAACGACAACCCCCTGGGGTCCAAAAGTCCCAGCAGTGAGAGTGTCGGGGGCAGAAGGGATGAGCTGGCAGAAGGAGCCCCGTCTGAGGCCATGCTGCGACTCCTACAAAGCGCTTTCAGCAAAAACTCGCTGCCAAAGCAGTCACCAAAGAAGCTCCCAAGTGCAAAGCTCAACATCCCTTATGAAAACTTCTACGAAGCCCTGGAAAAGCTGAACAAACCTTCCCAGCTCAAAGACTCCGAGGACAGTCTGTATAATGACTATGTTGATGTTTTCTATAACACAAAACCTTATAAGCACAGAGATGACCGACTGCTTCAAGCTCTGGTGGACATTCTGAAAGAGGAAAATTAAAATAAGTGTGTGGTCCCCAAGTTGGAAATATTCATGCTTCTTCCTTACCCTTAGGTTTTGCCTGTGTCTGAAGTGCTTGTTTTATCATTGATTCCTATGCTAATAATATCCTTCATGGCACTTTTTCTTTTTCTCCCCAAACTGTACATTTGAAGGGGGTGAGTCCAAGCAGGAAATTCGACTTCCAGAATTGATCATAACTTTTTCAAAACACATCTATCCTACCTGCCCAAGCGAAGTGAGCATCAAAGCCAGTCATACTAAGCAAATGTTGTGCAAGTAGTTCTCTCTGGAGTCACAGTTGACACACAGCTCTCATGCTGCATTAGGATTCCTCCTTTGGCCCATTTCATTTCTCAAAAGGAAAGGCAAAACCTGGGCAATCAATTAATTTGAAAAAGTAATCTGCAAAGAATGAGTGAGAGAAAGAGAAAGAGAGAGAGAGAGAAAATTGTTCCTGTAGCATGTTTCCAGTCTTGGCCATTTGGCTCTTCAAATTTGGATGCCAAGAAAGCATTTGAAAGTCTGTAATGAAAGAGTTCACAATTAGACCCACACACCCTAGGCCTTTCTACTCCAAATGCTACTCATTCCTGGACTCGAAATCTGGTCATGTTGGGGGTGGGAGGGGAGTATCTCTACTATTTAGATCTAGAAACAGACCTTAAAATCTGCATTTTTCTGGTTTGAGCAATCGCAGAGCATTCTTCTTTGCCTGGTGTACCACGTAGAGGCATTTGTGAGTCCAGAGGTGGCTTTGTGCCCTGGTCTTCCTCAAGTTCTCTTTTCTGAAAGTTTTCCTTACCTGTCTTCTTTTTCAACCACAAATTGCATATTCAGAGAATGAATTTATACCAGTTTCTCAGAAAAAAAGAAACTCGGCAAATTCCTAGTCACATTTTTTTTTAACAAGAATAACAGGAAATAACAAGAAACCACAAATCACGTGGAAAACTAAGGTAATAACAGGCACATATTCCTAATGGGGAGAACCAATGAGAGGTTTTGTTATTTTTTTCAAATTTTGCTCATTAAAACAGGATGTTCTGGATCTTTAAAACTGAATGTTCATTCTTTGACACTAAAGGAACTTCTACAGCTGATAGTATCCAAATTCTCACCAAATTGTTTCCAAACTTTAAACTAAGAGACACAAACTGGCCGCACACAGACCTTTTTAGTCCCTCAGGTAGATTTTGCTTGGTATGCAGAATGCTTTGAAAATGTGATTGATTACTGAAAATAGGAGATTTCACATAAAACCTGATTTTCAGACTCATTTCCCCTCATGGCAAATGTTGGCTGGAGCTGAGGAGCAACTGCCTAATTAGACTTGAGCTTGAGGTCCCCAAGGCACTCTGCTTCATGCTACTTACAGTGGCCCCTTGATTCATTACTGGTCAGCATCCAATATGCATTTGATTGTGCCCACTCCTGCACTAAACGAATGTGTACAAAGCGTAAATGCATTCGAAAAACAAACTACCCTTAATTCTGTTAGGCAGTATCTGTGCAATAATGATTATGAAAGTTTGCTATGATCTAATTAATTTAGGTTGCATTTCTAGGCGAAAAAAAAAAGGCATTTTCGAATCTGAAGATACCTCTGAAATCTAGTTTGATATATTGACTCTCACTTCACCTGGATGCTCACTAAAACTAATTCATTCATTGCCAACTAGTTTGCCCTCTCTCGGTGTGCTCACAAAGGCTGACTACAATGCTGGCTTTCTCTCACTGAGTTTGTTGTTTGCAGTTCTTCCATGAAGTTTGAATTTCACAATGTCTTTCATGGCATTGAACTGGTTTAGGAAGAGAATATTAGTCTGTCACCTGTTCTGGCTTGAAGTGTGGTTGGCAAGACAAAATTCACTTGTTATGCTACCATCTGAATTTGTGTAGATCAAGGGTATTTCCAGAGTAATACCCATGATACTTAGTGAATGTTCTCTTAGAAGACTTGTAGTATCACTCTACCCTTGAAATGTTCACATGTTGTTTGATATGAAGTGTTAGATAGAATTTTGACTATTGAAGCACATCAAAAAGTATTAAAATGGAAAAGGACCAGAAAGTTACTCATTTTCAACTAAAAACATATACAAAACCCAGAGAGGCCAGTAAGTGGTAATAAACGAAAGAGTTGGAATTAAAACTCATTCTTTCCCCTTTCCCCATTCCTAATCTAGTGCTAAATGTATGAAGCTTTCTTTTTAATCATTCCTAACTGTATCTCTTCTGGGTTAAAACCCCATTCAACTCATCGGGTTGTAGCCAAAGGTTCACTCTCGAGAAGCTTTAATATTTAAATAAAATTATGTTGAATGTTTCCAACCTGGAGTACATTGTTCAGACATAAAACAGTTTTGTCAGTCTTTCTCAGTGCCTGCGTGGATTTTTGTGAAAATGTAAAAGAGGAAACTTATATAATATTTCCCTTGGAATTTTAAACTATATTTTCTTTACAGGTATTTATAATATGCCAATGCTTTTATCAAACAGAATTTTAAAAGGCATAATAAATTATATTAAAGAACCAGAAGTTTTCCTGCATATAAGAAAGTTTCATCCAATAAAATATTTTTTGAAAGGCATGTTCCTCTGTCAATGAAAAAAGTATAATATGTATGTGTTGTGATATTAAAGTGGCATTTGTCTAATAGCCTAATACAAGCTTTACATGTGTGGTCTTAGCATTCTTAAGGGAATTATCACATTATACACATGATGTATTAACCAGAATATGTAAAACATTGCTTATAAATCAAAAGAATAAATGGTTTCTCACTAAGTCAAAAAGAAAAAAAGCTCATGTTTCCAACAAAAACAGCATCTCCTTCTCTTACTGTGTTTCCCAAATGGACTGTAAAAAAGAAAAGCTGAATGTTTATATTAAAAATTTAATTTCTTTTTAGGAAAATGGACTTTCTAGGAGGCAACTTAAGAATCTACCTAAGGTATATTTTATTTTCCTCTATAGCTCAATCTTTCACTTAATTGACAAAACACAAAGTTAGATGACTAAGCCTTAACTGAAATGTTGAGGAAAAAAATAAAACTAAAAGCCGGGCTCGGTGGCTCAGCCTGTAATCCCGCACCTTGGGAGGCTGAGGTGAGTGGATTGCCTGAGCCTGCGGGTTCGAGACCCGCCTGGGCAGGCGAGACCTCATCTCTACAAATAAACCAAAAAATTAGCCGGGCGTGGTAGCGCGCGCCTCTAGTTCCAGCTACTTGGAAGGCTGAGGCGGAAGGATTGCCGGAGCCCAGCAGGTCGAGGCTGCGGTGGCCGGGAGCGGCCACTGCACTCCAGTCTGGGCGACGGAGCGAGACTCCAATTCAAAAAAACAAACAAAAAAATAAAAATAAAAATAAATAAAACTAAAAGGACTTACTACATGTAAGAGAAATGATTTCCAACAGTTCATCACACGTGACTTAGTTCACAGGCCAGAGTAAAGCAGCGAAGCATGTAATCCTTCCTAGAGTTCCCCCCATTAAAATCTTCAAGATTCCAACTTTGATCTCCTGTCCTCAGGAGATCCAAAGGTCCACCTTTCTCTCCTGGTTCAAACATCCATCTCAGGAATTTCTACTCCCATTTCAGAATCTGACTTTTCTCCCCTTGGGAACTGGTTTTTCCTCAGGCTCCATTCCTATCTTCGAAATCATAGCCATTTAGTCAAGCCAGAATAATCTTTCAGAAATTCTACAATTGTTCTGAGTTTTGTCTTCCACATCCAGATATCTTCAAAGTGTTTCCATCAGAATGGTTTGAAAGTATGTCTCTTTTGTTTTTATTGATTGATTAATTAGTTAATTATATATATTTAAGGTGTACAACATGATGTTTTAATATACATGTACATAGTGAAATGATTGCTACAGTCAAGCAAATTAACATATCCTTTCCCTCACTTGGTTACCTTTTTCTTCCTCTTTGTTTGTAGTAAAAGCATCTAAACTCTAAACAAGTTTCCAGTTTACAATACATCTTTATTAACCATAGTCCTCATGCTGCAGGTAACATCTCTAGACTTACCCTACATAACTGCAACTTTGTAATCTTTGACCTACATTTCTCTTTCCCCCAACTCCTCCTTGTCCTAGTAACTACCATTCTACTCTCTCTTTCTACTTGTTTTTTTTGTTTGTTTGCTTGCTTGTTTTTGTTTTTAATTTCACATGTAAGTGAGATCATGCGGTATCTTTTTTCTGTGTCTGGCTTATTTCACTACAGTTTTATCCATGTTGTTGCAAGTGGCAAGATCTCCTTTTTAAGAGTGAAATATGTATATTTTTATATATACATGTATAAAATATATATATATATATATCAATCTCTTTATTCATTTTTCTATTTTTCTATTGGTGGTCTCTGTTTTCCTTTGAATGCCTGTTTGGTAACTATTGGATAACTATGTGCAGGCTATGATTACAAACACAAATACACATACATGCCCCAAGAATAAACATTAATACTTAAATACAATTTTAAACGTGTGAGGAGGGAGATTGATGTCTTCCTAACTGTCTTGTAATTTGCAAGGCTATAACCTTAATATACATGATATTTGGATTATCTCCTCTGTTCCCTCTGCCCCATGGACACAGTATACTTTCCTAGACCATTGATGTTGAGCTTGACCATGTGATTTGCTTTGGCCAATGGAATGTTAAAATGTGATGTAAGCAGGGGCCTTAAATGTGCTTGTACAGCTTGGTTTGGCTCTTGCTTTTCAGCAGGCCAATGCAGTGTGAAGAGTGTTCCCCAGGAGCTACTGTCCATTCAGCCTGGTTTCCAGAACAGATGTATATGGAGGAGATCTAAACCAAACCTTCATTCTGGAACTAAGCCCAGCCAATGCACAGCATGAAGCAGAGCAGTCCTAATGAGAGCAACCTATTTTAAATAAGCTGAATTTGTCATCTTGTCAACTCATGAGTATGGGAATAAACGCTTGTTGTTGTAAGTCACTGAGTCTTAGGATAGTTTGTTACACAGTCTTACTGTAAGAACAAAACTGACTAATGAAATACAAGTTCCATTTGTTCATTTCCCCACCAATACCATCCTTCTCAAATTCTGTCTTCTTGAGTCTAGAAGATCAAAAAAGTATTAAACCATATTCCTCTTAATGTTGATCCCATGGCTAAACAAAGACCCTGCCCAAACCTTGAAATTCTCACTTTTAAAGCCTCAGTTTCTCTTGAAAACAGAGCCTCAGATAATGACTTGTGTACAGGTAGTTTATTTAGGAAGTAATAGAAGAGAGCAGAAATGACTCATACCAGAGACAAAGTGACTATATTAGTTGATTCTAGTATTGACAGAAGATAACTCAGAGCAAACACCTAGGCCACCTCCACCTTCACCTCCATGCAGTGCCTTGGCATTTCCATTAAACTCCCCTCAGAACTTAGATGCAGCACTAGGAGAAGGAAAAAAAATGTGATTGGCTGTGATCAAATTCACATCACTTATTTGGCAATTCCTAAAAGATCTAAAAATTGACCTTCCATATGACTCTGCAATCCCCCTACTGGGAATATACCCAGAGGAACACAAATCACTCTATGAAAAAGATACCTGAATACACATGTTTATTGCGGCATTATTCACAATAGCAAAAACATGGAACCAACTGTGCTGCCCATCAAAGGAGGACTAGGTAAAAAAAAACGTGGTACATACACATGATGGAATTATGCAGCCATAAAGAAGGACAAAATTATGAACTTCGTGGCAACTTGGATGTACCTGGAGTCGATAATACTGAGTGATCTACCACAGAAACAAAGAACGGAATATCACATGTTTTCACTCATAAGCAAACCTTGAACAACTATTGTAATCCTATAAGAAAGGTATTGGCAGTAGTAGGAAACTGCCAGGGGAGGGCAGGCCAGGATTGGCAGTAGTGGGAAACTGCCAGAGGAGGGGAGACACACCTCATCAACAGGGTACCTGCAAGATGAACATTAGTATACATAACCCTGAATTGTACCCCACTTATTTAAAATAAATTAGAAAAAAAAGATTTTAAAAAGCAAATTTGCCAGGCTCGGTGACTCAGCCTATAATCTCGCGCTTTGGGAGGCTGAGGTGAGTGGATTGCCTGAGCCTGCAGGTTCGAGACCCACCTGGGCAACTTGGTGAGACCTCATCTCCACAATAAATCAAAAGTAAGCTGGGCGTGGTAGCGCGCGCCTGTAGTTCCAGTTACTTGGAAGGCTGAGGCGGAAGGATCGCTGGAGCCCAGCAGGTTGAGGTTGCAGTGGCCGGAAGCGGCCTCTGCACTCCAGTCTGGGTGACAGAGTGAGACTCCAACTAAAAAAAAAAAAAAAAAAAAAGCAAATCTTACAATTTAAAAAATTCTGATATAAAAAATGAAGCAATTTTTGCTCACCTAGGTTTTTGGCTTGCAATTTGTACACACTGCCTGTATGTTGCAATATATTGATAAAAGCATTACTCTATCATCAATGTATAGACTAGGAGGGGACTGCAGTCTATGTATCCATCATACTCATGGCATGTGATAAGGAAGTAGAGACCACTCTCTTGGCTTCTATCCTGGATCAATTTACCTGGAGTGTCACAAAGCACTTTCACACTGCTCCACACCCATGTGCACCCCACCCTGCACACTCCCATTCTGTATCTTCATTGAATATTTACCTAAATATGGAGTCACAATCTCAGAATGAATTCTTGTTCTTAGAAGAAGGTTAAGGAAAACATTCTCAGATTTGTTCCTGCAGGGTTATCATGATTGTTCCCTTCAGTTCCTTCATCCCAGTCCTTAGGAGCCCCAGTGGCAGGTGATTTATAACCTAAGTGATGCCCTGATGAGAGGAGTGCAGCCTTCAGGTTTGCTTCTGTCTTAGGTACTCCACAGTTACTTCTTGCATCATCATTTCTCCTTTTCCAGCCACCACCAGGGCCCAGCCCAAAACTCATTCTTGGGGAAGGTTCAGTGCTCCTCTTATCTTATGCACATTTTTAAGTTCATAGTCACATTCCTAGAAAAGAGTGTCACTTGAGAGTTCCATAGTAGGGTATACAATGCCAGTCTGTTTTGGATGAGGACATGCTTCCTGGATAGTATAAATTTTGAACCCCAAATTTTAAGATAAGAGAGATTAATTATGATAGAGAAATGTATGGGTTGTTTTAGTTCTCTTGCGAATGAAGGAAGCCCAGCCATGAGATCCTATGCACCCTATTAGGCCTCTCAAAGGTGGGCCAAACCTATCCTGTTTATCTGAACATCTGCTCCCTTGGCTCTGGTTACTCTTTACTAGTATTTTCTAAGCTTTCACAACATCAGTGAAGGGACCTGAGCCTTCTGCCATCTTGTTACAATGCTATTTTTACTTACAAAAACAAAAAAGCCACCAGCTTTGCCTTTCTCAATTAGTTACTGTAAATGATACTGTTCTAATCATTAAAGGGTAAGTAAAAAGCCTGAAAATGCAACAGTATCATACAGTGGTTAGAGTGTGGACTCCAGTCAGCCATAAGTGAATCTGAGTTCAGGCCCTACCATGTCCTAGCTGTGTGCCCTTGGGCAGGTGACTTCACCTTTCTGGACCTTATTTTCTCATCTATAACAGTTAAGTTTACTCCTTATTGACTTGCTGTTAGGGTTAAATAAGATAGTGCAGAGAGAGAATTTAGTATGGTTCCCATGAACAGTAAATATTCAGTAAAGTGAGTTTGTATTATGAGTGAACTTGTTATTATTGTGGTGTTATGAAAAGAAAACAGTCTTTAGAACCCAGCAGATTTGAATTTGAAGCTCTTATCTACAAATTCAATAAGGGAAAAAAATCAGAATCAGTGAAGAAGTTGAAAAAATTTTAATATGTCGCTGGCTAAGATTGCGTTGTCTTGGAAATTGTCACTCCAGTGTGAGCTTTCTTTTCCTAAGGCCACATTGGAAGCAGTTTAATCACCATTAATGTAGACTGGAGTCCCCAGAGTGACAGTTGATACCCAAAAAACAGTTCTCTAAGACCAAGAAAGCCAGAAGCAACAAGTAAGGAGAAAGGAGATATTGAAGAAAGAAGCTCATTTTTAAAATTTTGCCTTCCCTCCAATTACTTTTCATGGTTTGACTTGGGAGTAACAATTTTCAAATACAAAAATTTTATAAAGCATTGGGAAGTACTGATAATAACAATGAAAAGCAATTCATTTTCTCTTAACTACATTCACAGCATAGTGCATTGTTTAAATTCTCATAAGAATTATAAAATAAATGTGAGGTAAGTAGTATTATTTTCCCTATTTTGAGTGCTAAAAACACTCAAATCAAATGGATAGCAAATGGTAGAGCTGAGATTTTAACCTGGCGGTAATTCCAGAACCCAGGCTATGCTTTACATTAACAAGACAAAAAAAGTGACATGACATTTTAGAAGATATTTACAGTATGGGAATCAGATGAGTACTGTGTGTCTTATACCATCGATTCTTTTCTGCTATTTGAAATAAAAGAAATAGCTTTTGTTAATTGAACATTTTCTATTCATTAAGCATATACTTTCTATATTTTCACAATGATGATAAAATAACTCATGAATAAGATATATTATTTCTAATGCTTGCATTATCCACAAGTAAAGTTCTTTTACAGACATGGAAATTGAGATTCTAAAAGGTTAAATCACTTGCCCAAGGTCACATGGCTAAGCCAGGATTTAAAAACCAGTCTGTCCAACCACATCTTTTCACTGTTTCACTTGTTAGCTTTACTTCCAAATTTTGCAATCTGATGCCATAATAGGTATCTCATGCTTCCAGAAACACATAGATAGATTTTATACTGCTTCTTCACTTCAAATTTTGGAAACCAACAAATTTAAAAGTGAATGAGCCAATGTCCTTGTCAATTATCACTCCTTGACCTATCTTGAAATGAGTCACAGTTTTTAAGGGAGAACAGAACCCCCAATAACTTCAGCATCCCTTGGATCAATAATCAATCCCATATAAATTCATGTATTGCTTAGCCTTAGCATTGCTAAAACATGTTGAGAACCAGAGAATTTATTCTAGGAGTATTCTACTATGTTGGGCCATTCTACTTCTTTGGTCTTCCTGCCTTGATGCAAATGTGTCTTCTTTCAAAAAATAAAATATTATCGAGGTGTGATCTTCAGCATATTGATCAGTGGTGTGTGTGTGTGTGTGTGTGTGTGTGTGTGTGTGTGTGTGTGTGTGTGTTTAAAAAGGATTTCCTGGTCTTGTACATTTGTGGAAAAGCCTGAGGGTTTTACATTTCTTCGTTGTAGGATTTCTCAGTAGTCCTTTAAATAGATTGGTGTGCACTGACTCTTCAAGATTGGGACATGTTTCTCAGCATTTCTCCAGACAGGATCCCTTTCTCCTGGAACATATTTTGAGACCTGTGTTCTCTCAGCTCACTAGGGGAGACATTGCCTTCCAGCCAGCTATCTCCAGTGAATAATTTCTCAGCTTGATTCTAGGTTCTGTCAGAAGCAAGGCTTGTTATCATCGAGTGCGTGATTATTTTTGAGAGCTTAAAGTTCATGCCTTCTTTTTGCCTCAGTGGAAAATGCTGCAGTAACAGTCAGCTGACAGAAAACAGGCGCCAACTGTGGTCAGTGAGGAGGATGAGTCAGAGCCCACCGGCAATAATACAAGGGGAGGGCTGAAACTTGTCTTGGTGATGGAAGACAACTCAGATGTGGGATAAAGAGGGAACACATCCAGTCACTTACATTCGTAACAGAGAGTGGTCATTGCTCCAATCTGTTGCGGACAGCCTTGGTCTATTCCTGTTGTGTCAGCATAATTATTTCAAAAGTATCTTGTTAAACAATAATTATGCCCTGCTGCTAGAGCACAGGTGTGGATTGTCTTCTTGGTTTGTAGATGATAATGCACTTCCTAAAATGTTTTGTTCCCTTCACAATCATTGAATCTCAGAATTGAAAGGGGTTACTTATTTTTCTACCCAGTTTTCTACACAAGATAGATGCTGGAGAGGATTCTGGGGAAAGTGTTGCTCCTTAATAAAAAGAGGTACAGGGAAGGAAGCACTTCTTCTTCCTTCTTTTTTATACATACTTCCCTGTATGGAATGCCTGAGATGTTGATAGCCATCTTGGGACCTTCCTGTATACAGTCCATTTCTGAAAGAGGGCCCAATTTCATAAGCTTCAGGCCTTGTAAAACCAAGATCATCCTCCTGCTCATCTCCCTGACCTGAGTCACGAAGTCTATGAACTTGATCTTCTGAGTATCTTTCAAGTCTACCTACTTGTCCATCTCCAATGACACCACCCTGGTCCACACTACCATGTTCTTTCACATCACTGTTACAACAGAGTTCTCCCTGGTCTCTGTTCACTGTGATATTTCTAAGTTCTATATCTTATGACATCACTTTCTTCTTGAAAACCCACTGGACAGTACATGTTTATATGTTTTATCTAAGTGGGAAACCCTGAAGGATTTGGCGCTAACTTGCCTCTACAGCTCCATGTCATCTACCCGCCCCATTCATTCTCTGGGTATAGCACACTGTCCTTCTTCCAGTTACTCTAAAGCTCCAAGTTCTTTTCTACCAGAAATGGTTTCCTGCATTTTCCTTCTAGTTAATTCTTTCCTACTTGCCCTTCAGAACTCAGTTTTAAAATCCCTTCTTCAGAGAAGACTTTCTTCTGGCCACTGTACCAACTTAAGACATAATCTCTATATACTTCTATAGGGTGTTTCTCACAAAGGTAACCAAATGCATAATTAATTTTTTATCTATCTATATCTATATCTATATCTATCTATCTATCTATCTATCTATCTATCTATCTATCCAACTATCCATCTATCTATATCCTTGGATGGAATGTAAGCTCTACTAACATCTCTCATGTTAACTGCTATATCCCCAAAGGTTGGCACAGTGTCTTGTACAAGGTGAATACCAATAAATACTTATGGAATATTTTGGAGAGTTTTTGGGTTATCTGTAGGGCCATGAAATGCCTTGGAAATTAGAAATTGGGAGGTCAAATTTACCCTCCCCAAGCAGCATGAATTGGCAGTGGTCACATTTTCTCCCTAGGATCACAGCATAGGTACTGACTCCAGGCACAGGCTCTGGAGACAAGCTGAAGTGAACTTTGATTCCGATTCTGTGACTTAGTGGTTGACACTGGGTGGAGTACTCTCCATTTCTAAGTCTCAGTTTCTTCATCTGTAAAATAAGAAGAGTAATTTTAATTACCTCATAAGGGAGGATATTTGCTTATTTGGCACACATTTATTAAAGACCGACTATGTGTCAGGTGCTCTGATAGAGGTCGGAAGTAGAGTAATGTACTTCATGGGTAATCCCCCACCCTCATGGGCACTGTCTTCGTTCATCTTTGTGTCCCCTGTCCCAGCACAATGTCTGGTATATAATAATTGTTAAATATGTGTTTGTTGAATTGATTAATATAGTGATTTATTTTTCCACCAATTTAAGGTGCAAATGAGATGAAAGTGACAATGAGTAACAGTAGAAAATAATAGCTGACACCCATGGAGACGATCCACTGGAAGGTAGGCAGAATGCTTAGCCTCATATAGGAGTTATATCAGTTAATCTTCATTCAATGGTATAGATCCACTTATTATTATCCCCAATTTACAGAGAGGGAAATACAGTAGCACAAATAGCTGAAGTCATTTGATCAAGGTCACATACTTAATAAATGGTGAAGATGCATGAGCACAGATCACCTCACTCCACTGATAGCATCTTAAATTGTATCAACTCCAGTTGAGAACCCAGAGTCCTAGGGATAGAGGAAATGGGGAGAGAAATTCAAAGCTCAAAAAGAGAAATACGACATCAGAAAAGCAGCAGGGAAATAAGTTTCTTTCTCTGACTATTTTCACCCAGCTGTTTAGCTATCTGCGAATACCTCATATACCTTTTTCCTTCTTCTGTTTTTCTGTTCTGTCAGATAATAATAGACTTAAGTACATCAGGCTGTGTAGTTTTATTTAACTCTATACATCATCAGTTGAAGCACTGCATCATAAGAGTTCCATATAATTCTATGCTTTTTGATAAGGAAACGCATTTAAAACCCAATTGTAGTCTGCTGCTTATTCCTTATCCTGATTTCAAAGTAGCCTGATGAACTAACATAATAAAAGATAGACAAAGAAACAAGCCATATGTCAAATGTATTGAACACAAGGAAGCTAGACAGAAGACTAGTGTCTGAGATCAAAAGTGTGTGTGTGTGTGTGTGTGTGTGTGATGGTAAAGCAAACTGTTCCTCTGGGAGACTGAGAGCTGCACCCACCAGCACACCAAGTCCAGCAATCAGGAGCATGTGAGCAAAGTATCCCAGGGACTTTGGAAAGCTGTGTTTTTCCTTTTGACTTCTCTTAATCAACAAATTATATGACCGTTATTGGTCATAACACTCAATTTCATATTCAAATCAGGAGGTCATCCTAATCTATTGCTGAATACATTAACTTGCTTAGTATAGCCTCATGATATTCACATGCAAAATCCTCCAAGAATAATTTAATAAGGTGGCAGCTCAAAGTTTTTGGACTCAGACCTTCTTTGTCCTCAAGACTACTGAGGACCCCAAGAGCTTTGTGGGTTATATCTATTGAAATATGCTGTATTTAAAGTTAAAGTTGAAAAATTAAATACCTATTTATTAATTAATCCCAAATTTGCAATAATAACCCCACTACATGTTAACATTTTATTTTTAAAAATTATATTTCCAAAACAAAATGTTAGTGAGAAGAATGGCATTGTTTTATATTTTTGATTATCTCTTTAATGTCTGCTTAATAGAAGAATGCTAATTCTGCAATTTACTTCAGCATTCAACCTGTTGCATTAGAATGTTTTGGTTGAAATATCTGAAGAAAATGCAGCCTTACATAGATAGATACAACTGAAAAAGTAAGGAATACAGTTGTGGATATTCTTTGATACTTTATCAAGACTCCACAAGTAGTTTCTTAAAAGACACAATGAAGTCTCTGAAACTATATCAATAAACTTTCTATACTTTCTTAAATTAAAATCCATTGACCTATCTTGAACTTTGAATGGAGCTTTTATCTATGTATATTTTTATAGCACCATTCACTGCTATTTAGACAATATTGATTCACTGAGTTATGTAGATTTTCCAAGTGATGACACATTTCATCATACAGTATTTTAAAAAATCATATTAGTTAATATTACCCCCAATTTCATAAGAAAATCTCTTAGTAAGAAGCTGTCAAGTTTATGATGGTAGATACAAGTTTTCCAGAATTTTAATTTCACTTGAAAGCTCAAATTTTGCCATTGACAACAAATACTATCAGCTGTTTTCCTTGAAGTGACAAGCTCATTTTATTCATTTTCAAAAAAATCTGTGCCAATATTCAAGTCAGAATAACCATAGTTTGTTTTTCTTTCAAGTAAAAATGGTGTTCCATGAAAAACAGCAGCTAGTTCTTTTTGTAACTCAAACAATTGCACAAATGCTTTTCTTCAAGAAAAACAATAATTTGACATGCAGCAAAGTGCTTTATATAAACTTTCCATTTGGTCAGCCAATTTAAAGGAGACATATTCAAGGGGCCATATTTAATTTTTACTGTTTCACCCAGGGTATTCTTAAGGTTTCTGGCTTTTCCCCCTTCCTTTCCTTTTTTTTTTTTTTTTAAATTATAATGTGTGATGGTGGAGTGTACAAACTACAAACTAGTATAGTTTGGTGTCACTGCCTTAATTCTTACTAAGGTGCCACCAAAGCTTTTATACCATCAATGTAAATGTCAGCAAAGTGAAAAAGGCAGGAAATGTCAGGATTATCATGAACATCATTTTGGCTTTGCAGACACCCTTAAAGGATGTTGAAACTCCTGGGGCAAGGGGTTGTGGACTATACTCTGAGAACTTCTACTAGAGAATTTTCAGTATTAAGAGATATTGTGCCTTTTAGACAAGCCCATGTGATCTACGTTAGAACCAAGGGAGGACACACTGAAACAGAAAGGGTCCTGTTCAAACACCATTCAGGACAGGCTGCTGTGTACCTGATCTATCCAATCCTGGCACTCAGGTAGTAACTGCCACATGGGTGGGGCTAACTCAGATACAGATGCTTCCCTTTCTTGTGGCTACACCTTTGATCTTTAACAAAAATGCCAGAAGGGCTGGTTAACGAGAGCCAAACTTAGGCTACAGAATCAAACATGTAAATACAAATAAGCTGTGCAGGAGAGAGAGAGAAATGTTTATTTAAAGATAACTTAAATGCAAATATAAATACAGCAAACTGCCTCACTGTAGTTCCTTTGTTACTCCCTATTCTTTCACATGAGAAAGTGACATCTAAGATGGTGACTGTGGTAGTAGATTCTCTGGTCCTGAAAGACTTCCAGTTTCTTTATGATGATTCAGCTTTGTCTACTGATCCGCCTTTCTGGATGAGGACAGCTCCACTCCCATTGAGCCTTTCTAGTGTCAGTTACAGGCAACTGAAAAATTATCTCCATCATTAAAATTGCAGGTAATTGTGAAAGGGTTTTATGTGCATGTCTGTAATTTATCAAAATTTAGTATTTAAAAAGTATACACTTTATCAAGTCCATTTTTACTGCTCTAGCTATTTCTCTATGCTGCAGTATAAGTTAATGCAAATGCAGGAACGTGGGAAATCCAATGTGAATGGACTCATTAAATGTCTCAAATGCCTCATTCTCATTTATTAAAAAAAGAAATATAAATAGCAAATGAATCTGTATGAGGGGGAAAATTTTCTTGCATGTCACATTTATAAGTTTTTACTGATTTTTAAAGACAATATTCAAGTTAGATGAGGGTATGGTGAAACAGGCTTATTGGTTGGTAAGATCTCATTGGTATCAAGAGCTCATAAAAGTTCCTAATTTTAATCTTGTAATCCCACTCTGAGAAAATATCCTGTGGAAATAAAATATTTGGCAAAAAAAATGGAAGAGTTAAACTAATTGGAGAATACATAAATAAATTATGACACACCTGTGGAGTGGAATGTTATTACATCATTTAAAATGCATTTGAAAGTTTTATAATATAAGAAATTACTCATAACACTGTTTAAAAAGCAAAATATAAATTTATGTATGTATATGCACACCGTATTCTCAACAAGGTAAAAATACATAATAGAAACAAAAATTTTTGAATAGTATATTTGAATTGTTAAGTTCAAAATTCAAAAGTTATTTGAATGATAACAGGTTGGCTGAAGTGTGGGGAAAAGGACATTCATATATGAGAGTATAAATTGGCATACGTTTTCTGCAAAGCAGTTTGACAATATGTGCCAAAATTTTAAAAAATATGAATTTTATTTGTCCAGTAATTCTAATTCTAGGAATTTTAAAGGATATCTTTAGAGCTGTTTTTCAGAGACTACTATTCACACAATGGGATAATATGACAGTATTAAAAATGATGGGATTTGTTTGTTTCTTTGGGGTTTTTTTGCTTATGAAACTGATAAACACATTTCAGTCTTATTAAGGTATAATTGACAAATCAAAATTATATATTTAAGGCGTACAACTTGATGTTTTGATATACATGTACATTGTGAAATGATCACCACAATCAAGATAATTAACACATCCATCACCTTACAAAGTTACCATTCTTATTTTCTTTTTTCTCTTTTTGGTGTCATGAGACATCTATTTAACATTTAACATCTATTCATTCAGGAAATGTAAAGTATGCAATACTGTATTTGTTAACTGTAGTTACCACACTGTACATTAGCTCTCAGGAACTTATACATCTTGCATAATTGAAAATGTGTACCCTTTCACTCATACCTCCCCCATCCCCACCCTAGTCCCTAGCAAATACTGTTCTATTCTCCACTTTCATAAAATTGACTGTTTTAGACAGCACATATATGTGAGATCACGCACTATTTGTTTTTCTGTGTGCCTGACTTAATATTTCACTTAGCATAATGTACTCCATGTTTACCCACGTTGTCTTAAATGGCAGAATTTTCTTCTTTTTTTAAGGCTGAATAATATTCCACTCATTCACTCATCAGTTGATGAATATTTAGGATGTTTTCATATCTTGACTGTTGTGAATAATGCTGCAATAAATGACAAATGATGTTTTTAAGAGTACATTGACATGAAAATGTGTTCAAGCTGTTGGATGGGAAAAAAGCATGTTAAATCAAGTACAGTGTGAAGGATGTGTTCTTATTAGGTAAATAAATATGTAAAAAGTTGCACACATTCAGTTGTGAGTTTCTTAATGATGGGGATACCGTCTGAGAAATGTGTCATTAAGGGAATTCCTCAAGTGTGAATACCATAGGGTGTACTTACACAAACCTAAAATGTATAGCCAATTATATATCTAGGCTCTTTGGTTTGGCCTATTGCTTGTAGGCTACAAACCTGTACAGCATGTGACTGTACTGAATATTGTAGACAATTATAACACAATGGTAAATATTTGTATGCCCAAACATATCTAAATATAGAAAAGTTACAGTGCAAATATGATATAAAATATTTTTAAAGTGATACACCTGGATATAGCATTAGCCATGAGTAGAGCTTGCAGGACTGGAAGTTGCTCTGGGTGAGTCAGTGAGTGAATACGAAGGCCTAGGACATTAAGCTACTGGAGACTTTTTAAGCACTGTACACTTAGGCTACAATAAACTTATAAAACTTTTCTTTCTTCAGTAATAAAATAACTTTAGCTTATTGTAGCTTTTTTACTTTATACTTTTATAACCTTTTACTCTTTGGTAATAGCACTTAAAACGCACTTTGTACAGCTGTACCAACGTATTTTATTTCTATCCTTATGCTATAAGCTTTTTCTATTTTATTTTATTACTTTTTAAATTTTTTGTTAGAAAGGAAGACATAAGCACATTCATTAACCTAGGCCTCCACAGGGTCATGATCATCAAAGTCACTGTCTTCCACCTCCACATCTTGTCCCACCGGATGGTCTTCAGGGGCAATAACATGTATAGAGCTATCATCTCCTGTGACGACAATGTCTTCTTCTAGAATACTTCCTGAAGTGACTGCCTGAGCTTGTTTTATAGTTAACTTTCTTTTTTAATAAATAGAGGTACACTTAAATAATACAAAAAGCATGTTATGGTAAATATATAAACTAGTAACAGATTTGTTTATTATCAGTATCAAGTAGTATGCACTACATAATCATATGTGCTATGCTTTTATACAACTGGCAGCACAGAGATTTGTTTACACTGGTACCACCACAGACACATGAGTAATGTGTCATACTACAACATTAAGATGGCTGCACATCATTGTGCAATAGGAATTTTTAAGCTCCATTATAATCTTATGGGACCATCTTTGTATACTGTGGTCCATGGCCGACTGAAATGTCATCATTCAGTGTGTGACTGCTATTAGAAAAAAATATAAGCAAAGATACTATGGTATTAACATGTGGTATTGAGGGGGATGATCTTACGGAGGATGTTATCAGTCAGCTTAATCCAAGAAACAGAATGGAAGAAATAGGTATATAGAAGGAAAATTGTTTTTAAAAATTAACTAATAGGGTTGAGGGGTTTGGCAAGTCCAAAATTTATAGGACAGATAGTAGGCTAGAAATAGAGACAGGATTTGTGTGTTATATCTGGAGACAGCATTTCTTCTTCTGTGACAAACATCAATTTTTGTTCATAAGGTCTTTAACTGCTTAGATAAGGTCAACCCATATCATTTCAGGGCAATCTCCTTTACTTAAAGTCAGTTGATTGTAGATATTAATCTACAATCCAAATTTCCAAATATCTTTACGAAAACACCTTGATTATGTTTCATTAAATCACTAGGAGCTATAATAGCCTGGCCAGTTGACACATAACATTAATCACCACATGGGACTTTTCCTTTTTGTTTTGTTTTTCTGAATTCCTAAATTTTTCTTAATGAAACTATATGCATGATAAATTCATAAGAACAAAGTCATATGTACAGCAAAAAAATTAAGAATAAATCAAAAAGCAAATAATGAGCTATCCTAGATGATGATTCAAGACAATTTTTATTTCTTTCATACTATTCTGTGAACTCTTGAAAATGCTCAAGATTTTTTTCTTTAATGCCTTTCCTTATACAGTTACGAGGTAAGTTAAGAAAAAAAGCTCTTTATAAAAGCAACAAAATAACTTTTATACTTGAAGATCCCTAAAAAATTTAATAGATTCTTTTATTCTATGATCACTTATTTACCATTTTCAATGTACTTCCTAACTACTGAAACTAAGGTTAAACTACTCCTCCATTACTATTTTCATTTTTGTTATTCTGGTCAGGACTGTTAGATGCAAATCACAGGATAATTTCTAACTACAAGGTCTGACAATAAAGTTTGTGAACCACCCTATAAAAAGTGTTACATACCTTATTGTTCAATATCACTATGGTCTCCTTCAAAGTACTCCCCTTGGGAAGTTATGCACTGATGTCAGCACCTAATTCACCCATCAAAGCAATTTTGGAACTCTTTTTCTGAAATGGCCATCATAGCTGTCATTGTACTACACTTGATGTCCAGAATGTCATCAAAACATCTTTGTTTTATTTTATTTTATTTTATTTTTAAAATGTGGGGTTATAATTCAGGGTTTTGTACATAAGTGGTCATTGTACAGGCAAAGTTTGGGTATCCATATTGATGATATGTGCCCCCCCTTCCTTGGCAGTGTCCCACTACTGCCAACCACTTTCTTATAGTACTATGATAAATGTTCAGACTCTGCCTATGAGTAAGTACATGTAGCACTCAGATCTTTGTTTCTATGGCAAATCACTGAGTATTATAGACTCTACTTTCATCCAAGTTGCTGTGAAGTTCATAATTTTGTTTTTCTTTATGGCTGCATAATATTCCATCCTGTATATGTACCGCATGTTGTTTATCCAGTCCACTTTCGATGGGCAGCATGGCTGGTTCCATTGTTTGCTATTGAGAATAGTGCTGCAATAAACAGGTATGTGCAGGTATTTTATTCATAGAGTGATTTGAGTTCCTCTGGGTGTATTCCCAGAAAGGGGAATGCTGGGTCGTATGGAACATCGATTTTTAGATCTTTTAGATATCTCCACACTGTTTTCCAAAGAGGTTGTACTAACTTACACTCCCAAAAACAGTGTAGAAGTGTTCCCTTTTCTCCGCATCTTCTCCAGCTTTTGTTGTTTTTTGAGTTATTGATGATGGTCATCCTGACTGGAGTTAGGTGGTATCTCAGTGTGGTTTTGATTTGCATTTCTTTGGTGATGAGTGAGACTGAGCAATTTTTATATATCTGTTGGCTGCATGTATGTCATCTTTTGAGAAGTGTCTACTCATATCTTTTGCCCACTTTTTAATAGAGCTGTTTGTTTATTTTTTCTTTTCGGCACGTTTGAGTTCCTTGTAGATTCTGGATGTTAACCTTTATTGGATTTACAGTTGGCAAATATTTTTTTCCCATTCTGTGGGCTGTCTCCCCGCTCTCTTGATGGTTTCTTTTGCTTTGCAGAATCTTTCCAGTTTGATGAGGTCCCATTTGTCTATCTTATCCTTTATAGCATTCACTTTTGGAGAGTTAATCAGGAATTGGTTGCCTATTTCAATTTCCGTAAGAGTGTTTTCTACGTTTTCTTCTAGAATTCTTATAGTTTGAGGTTTTACATTTAGGTCTTTGATCCATTTAGAGTTAATTTTTGTGTATGGTGATAGGTAGGGATCCTGTTTCAGTCTTCTGCATGTGGTCAGCCAGTTTTCCCAGCACCATTTACTGAATAGATT